>CANTUR010000211.1:1800000-1968417 GCA_947683625.1 Mallotus nudiflorus
GGATGACTTCCCTTTACCTTACATCGATGTGACAGTGGATAGTGCGACGTCAAGTATGATGTACTCCTTCATGGATGGGTTCTTTAGGTATAATCAGATAATGAGGGATGTATTGCTATAAGGTTATGCCTTTCAAGTTGAAGAATGTAGGTGCAACATATCAAAGGGCAGTCACCGCTCTTTTCCATGACATGATGCATAAGGAAGTGGAGGTATATATAGATAATATGATGGTTAAGTCAGAAACAACAAAGGGGCATTTTAAAGCATTGAAAAAATTCTTAGCATGAATTGAGAGGTATAATTTAAGACCCAACCTGAAGAAATGCATTTTCGGAGTTACTTCAGGGAAGTTATTGGGCATATAGTCAGTAGCAAAAGAATCAAAGTGGATTTAGATAAAGTGAAAGCCATTCAGGAAATGCCAGCACTAAAGATAGAGAAAGAAGTGAGAGGGTTTATTGGCAGGTTATAATATATTAGTAGGTTCATTATAAGGCTTACTAATATTTGTGACCCAATCTTCAAGCTTTTGAGAAAAGATCAACCTGTAGAGTGGAATGATGATTGTCAAAGGGCTTTTAATAAGATAAAGAGTATCTCACTAATCCACCTATACTTAAACCACTGAGGCTAGGTAAACCCTTGATCCTATATTTGGCTCTAGAAGAAAAGGCAATAGGGGCAATGTTAGCATAGGAAGGGCTGGATGGGATAGAGCATGCAGTGTAATACCTCAATAAGAAGTTCCTGCCATATGAAGAAAAATATGATTTGATGGAGAAGACATGCTTGATAATGATCTGGGAAATAAAGTTTAAGCCATTTCGAAAATAAACCCCTTAAGATACTTACTATAGGCACCTACTCTGACTGGAAGAATGTCTCGATGGCTCATTCTCCTGACTGAATTTGATATAGAGTACATTACCATAAAGGTTATTAAGGGAAGGGCATTAGCAGAATTTCTAGCTTAAAATGCAGTAAAGGGCGATGAACAATAGAGCCTAGAATTCCTAAATAAGAATCTAGCAGTTATAGAGCATTGGGAATGGAAGCTTTATTTTGATGGTGCAGTAAACAACAAAGGAGTTGGGTTAGGAGTGATCCTCGTCATGCTAGAGGGAGAAACTATACTAATGGCCAAGAAGCTGGATTTCAAAGTAACCAATAATATGGTTGAGTATGAAGCATGCATTCATAAAGTAAAAGCGGCGATGGCAGCTGGAGCAAAGGAGTTATTAGTATACAAGGATTCTATATTGGTTATCAGCCAAGCTAATAAGGAATGGGAAGTGAAAGAGGAAAAGTTAAAACCCCTACTATTTGAAAGCTTTAACAAAGAATTTCACTAAGTGTCTCTTTATCCATCTATCAAGAGATGACAATCAGATGGCAGATGCACTGGCAACACTCTTTTCAATATAGGATAGTATGACTAGGTTGACTATGAGGCCCTTAGTGATCATTAAATCAAAGACTTTATGTTATGAGGGTGAGTAGATTATAAGAATTCAGATAGGGCCTTAAGAGAAGCCATGGTTTTATGATGTTTAGAGGTTCATTGAGGAAGGAAAATATCCAGATGAGGCCACTTTGCAAGAAAGATATGCCTTGTATGTTATGGCACATAATTTTGCAAGTCACAATGGGGTGTTGTATAAGAGAATGTTAAATGGAATGCAACTCAGATGTCTTAAGAAAGATGAAGCGGAAGAGGTGATGAAAGAGGTTTATGTAGGAACTTGTGGTTCTCACATGAATGGGATAATCCTAGCAAAGAAGATAATTAGACAGGGGTACTACTAAATGAACATGGAAAATGAATTGTATTAAAACCGTGACACAATGCCATAAATATCATATCTATGGGAACCTCAACCACTTTCCTCCAATGGTGCTGAATAGTTTATCATCTCCTTAGCCTTTTGTGGCGTGGGGGTTTGATATCATAGGAGAAATAAGGCAACAACATCAAATGGGCATAAGTACATAGTTGTGGCAATTTATTACTTCTTTAAATAGGTAGAGGCTAAGTCTCTCAATGCTCTAAAGGCGAGAAGAATCTCATTTATAGATATGGGGTTCCACATTATGTAGTGACAGACAATGGGGTTCAATTTCAAGCAAAAATGGCAAAGTTAATGGAGTAGTGGAAGCAGCAAATAAAAATATTAAGAAAATCCTCTTTAAAATGGCAAAAACTTATAAGGATTGGTATGAGTTTCTTCCCTTTGCCTTGCAAGGATATAAAACTAGAACTAAAACTATCACAGACCAAACTTCGTTCACCCTGGTGTATGGCTATGCAGCAGTTTTGCAAATAAAAATTGAGATCAAGTCTCTAAAAGTAGTTATGGAGGCTAAAATACCCGAGAGTGAATGGGCACAGAAAAGATATGATCATCTAATGTCTCTGGATGAGAAGAGGATGAATGCTTTATTTTAAACCTAGATACACTATAAGAGGATAGCAAGGGCAGTTAACAAAAAGGTAAAGCTAGGGAAGATAAAAGCTGGGGATATGGTACTAAAACAATCCAGAGCAGTGGTGTTCAATCCTAGAGGAAAGTTTAGACCAAACTAGGAAGAACCATACTTAGTCAAGTCAGTTCTGCCAAAAGGGAGCCGCCAAGATATTTGATATTGAAAGGAATGAGTTCATGGAGCCTGTTAACCTAGATCACCTTAAGAAATACTATCTATAAAAATAAATAAAAGTAGTATAAAGAAAATAAAAGTCCATTAACTAGAAAACCTGAAAAGGCTAGTCAGGCAAAAATTAGGACATTCCCACTATTCAGAAAACCCGCAAAGGGCTAGCAGGAAAAAATTAAAGAATAAAATAAAATAAAAAAGGTCCCACTGATTAGAAAACCCATAAAGGGCTAGTCAGGCAAAAATTAGGGAAATAAAATGCAAGCGAAAAATATTTAGTTAGAAAATCCAAAAGGATTAGCTAATAACAGAAGTTATGTCATATGATGTAGCAAATGTACTCATTTTTTCCCTAATTAATGAATCTTATTGAAATTGAAATTTTGTTATGACATTGTATGTTCTATCTTATTTATAATACATAAGCACTAGAAAGGAAAACATAATATAAAAGATTAAGACTAGCTCTATGAGATCATTTTGTTCTAGTGGCGCCTATGATTCTTCCTTTGAGATTCATTATGTAAAGCTTGAATCCTCTTGTATCTAGAAAATCTAAGTGGCTCTGTAGCTTGTGTCATAACACATATTTGAAAAGTAAAAAGGTTGCTAAGTTGAAAACCTGAAAGGGTGGCTTAGGAAAAAGTTAAGGCATAAAAAAAATCAATTAACTCACTTAGGATCATTTGTTCATCCAAGTCTAATTTCAGGAAAGGGACATTTGAAATAGAGCAATACAAAAGATAGCTTGTTCGAACTACAAAATAGAAAATAGCCTAGAATTAGTCATCCCGAGCTCCAGAATCAGGCCATGGACTCCATCCTCTACTAGGGTGATCACGATGATAGGTATTTGGAGGTCTAGCAGATGAAGTACCAGCACTGTAGGGGTCAAGGCTTGAGTCAGCAAGCCGTCAGTGAAGCATCTCAACCTCCCACTCCAAATCCCGTGAATATCTCTACATATATAAGAAGCATTATATCATATGCACTTCAAGCACACCATCCATACATTTGCATAACAAGTGTATATATACTTACCCGTTAGTGACCTGTATAGTAAATAATCTATGAGATGAGGCAAGTCCATACAGATACTTTGCCTATGTTTGGGGGACCTATTTTACAAAATTGTACTAATATTAATACCAAGTGTATAAGTAAAATAAGAAGTAAACAATGTAAACTCACATGAGATATATTAACTGGGGAAAAATTAGGGAGCTGAGTATCACTAAAATGCATCTATTGCTCAACTGTAGTTTGAATAGTGGGGGCCCAGTAAAACATTGATCTATCCGAAAGAGAGACATCACCAAAAATAGCATTGACAAAAGCTCCATCATGATTGGTCCCAACATGCTAACTGCATTGTGCACGACCATGACTGGACTCGGGGATCTTAAGTGTAATCTCAGGCTTAGGGGTAGCCTCACTCTCCTTTGTAGTCTCAAACCCCTTATCAGCCCCAGCCACCTCCTTCATCACTTCATCAGTAGGGAAGCGAACCTCCTCAATCTATAAAAAGTAAACTATAAAAAAAGAATAAGTGATTGGAGAGTTCCAGGAAAGAAATGATTAGAAGTTACCTTAGCCTTATCAATAAGAACATGTTCTAAGAGGTTCTCATAGACAAACTATCGATAATGACGAGACCACTCCAGAAAAATTGTGGCATCATAACCCTTTAACACCTCCCTCAACTTTGAACCTATTAGTCAGGAACTATAAAGCATCGAGCGGGGGACAACAACAGGAATATGATGTCAAGAAGGTTTAGAGTATCACTAATATAGCTGCTCTCCCAAATACCACATCTGACAGCCATAACTAGGGAGCAGAGCCCTTATCTCCTCAAGTCATACTACAGCATCCATAAAATCATATCGCTAGATGTCATCATCTCCCTCCAACCAATCAGAATATATATGAAAAATTAGGATTAATTAAATTTAACTTGTATTAAATCATAAAGTACTAATGATTTTATTTTCTTACAAGTCCCACTCGACAGTGTTCAGCTGATCATGATAGGTCTGCAGAGTATTCCTAACACTCGTTAGATAGGAAGAGCCCTATCTTTGCATCATGGGGAGCCTCCTGTCAAAGTTGATAGCCTCAAAGCCATGAATCAACCTAATCTTTATGCTCCAGATTTGTAAGAGAGAATAAGTCAATAAAAAGAAAGAAAAGAAAAGAGAAGAAGATAAACAAAAAGGGGACAGATGCATATACAGGACATGCCAGAAGCTACACATGGTGATAATGCCTCTATAGATAGTGTTCAATATATAATATAAATAAGCCAATGCCATAGATCCCTAGTCAAGGGTGATAACTCGGCCTAAATCACAAAGGGGGCTGAGTAGTACAATACTAACTTCATGACCAGTCTCGTAGAAAAGGGTTGTGCTATACAAGATCAGCAGGAAGCACCTTGCCTTATGAGCAATCTGGCGAGGTATGGTGGTGGGAAGGCATCTGAATCCCTCAACCAATGATGAAAGGACAATATTCTTCTAGTTCTTCCATATTGGTACAAATGCAATCAAGTCTTACACATATTAACTTCACACGTGCTCGAGGAGACTACAGTAACTAATGTTAAAAGAAATGGGAGTCCCTCCAAAGGTAATCCTGGTGATAGCTGAGAAACTCATGGGCAAAATGGTTAACTCGCCTATATGAAAATAAATAAAAATGAGGGAATGTTACCTCATTACCCTACACCTATGAAGGTGAAGGCGAGTCAAAGGAAGCACAGTAGAACCCTCTCAGAGTCTAAGGTTGTTCTAAGGAAAATGGAGAGGCACAACAGCTGGATCAGCTAGAATCTCTACTCCTCTATGTAGCCTGTGTGGTAGGTCAACCATAGGATTTGACAGATCGTGAATCAAACTTCGGATAAGCAAGAAATCAAAAAAAATTAAAGAAAAAAAAGAAATGGAGAGGGAAATGAAAGAATAGCATCGAAAATAAGGAAGGAAGCTTCTTATAAATAAAAAATATCCATTTTGGTCCCTTGATTATACATGCATTCAAAATTAAGTTTTTTTTGCAATTTCATCCATAATTGCATCTTGATTAGGATTTGATTCATAAATTAATTCATTCAACTCATGTCATTAATAATGAATTATTATTAATTGCACCTGTATTTAAATTCTAAATTTTTTCTGTCAAGTATAGAATGCAGAATATAATTACGAAATGCAATTTTGCATTTTTACATGCATCATTTTAAACTAAAAGATTTCAAAATTTTTTTTGTTCTACACAGTAGCCAAAATATAAAATTCAAAATTATCATGTTATGTGCTGCACAGTAGTCATAACATGATTTTCAAATTCAGCATGTTATGTGCTTCAATAGCAGATGTAACATGAAAATTTTCAAACCTTTTATCACTAGACACTACATAGTAATTATAGTATCATTCTTAGACATTCCACAGAACTATAGCATATTTTTCAAATCATAAATCGCTAAATGTCATGTAGAGAATATAGTAAAATTTTAAATCATTGAATTGCTAGACGTTCCACGGGAACTATAGCACTTCTTTCAAATCAAGGCTCATTAGATGTCTCATAGGGAATATAGCGAGAATCATTGCATTCATTTCGTTAAAATGTCCCACGAGGAATATAATGAAATCTACTATTTCTAGAAGTCCCAAAAGGAATATAGTGCAGTTCATCAGACACTACACAGTAGTTATCGCATTATTGCTAGATGTTCCACAAGAGTTATAGCATGTTCTCAAATCATGAAACGCTAAACATCCCATAAGGAATATAATGAAACTCATTTGCATATGTCTCAATAGACGTTCTATAGAAAATATAGTGAAGTATGCCAATCTTGCTTAAAATTGCTCAATAATTTAAGCATCAGTAGGTCAATTAGGATACAATGAAGTACCCTAATTCTTTCTTTCAAAATTATGTGCTACTATCACTTTGCCACAATTTGTCAAGCAAATAGCGATAAAGGGGGGCAACTGTAAGCACCTAATTTTAGGATGCAATTGTGCACACGTGCTATGAAAGCTCCAATGATGAAAATATAATTGAGAATTGATATGGCTTTAAAAGCCAAAAGAGGAAGGCTGTGAAAACCCTAAAGTGAACTAAATAGAAAGAAAGGAGGCAGAGTCTATAAAAAAAAAATATATGTTCTTTTCTTTTAAAAGTCAGAAGATCAAGAAAAAAAAATAATAGAGTCAATCTTAAAATGGTGACAATCCAAATCTGAGGGGCATTCAAATAATATTTGCACAGCATCTTCTACTCTTTATTTTCTTTATTCTTGATTTGATTTTTTGTTGTTTTATTTCTTAATTAAGTAGTTACTAATTAAATTTTTTTCATTTTTTTTATTTTGATTGATGTTTTGTGGTACTCTGGAGGTGAGGGTGGTGACATGTGATTTCAGGTAGTGACTATTGGCAGAATCCATGGAATGACCATTTGATTTTAATTTTTGCACGGTAGTTTGTAATAGCCCCAATAATGGGAAATATTATACTTTTATATTCTCTACACTAAAATTGATTAGTAATTTAGGCTTAATTTGGTAAAATTCAATTAAAATCAATGGTGGCTTTAGATTAATTTAGGTTGCATGTAATTAAAATTAGGATAGAAATCACTGAATGTATGTTTTTTTTATTCATTATTTGCTTTAATTTGTTGTTTGGGCTTATTTGCATATTTTTATTCTCTTTGGACCCCAAGCCCACATTAGGTGCTAATTCGTTTAATAAATAGGCTTTTAATTGGATTTTTAGGTTTAATTAATTTTAAAATCAATTTAGGCCCAATTAGATTAATTTAGACTTAGGCCTATTTTTAGGTTAACTAAAATTAATTTAGACTTAGTTTAGCTCATTAATTTCATTTCTTTTAAAATAATAGATTTAGGATCACATCACTTAATTTAAAATTAAGTAGAATTAAGCCCACTAATTAATTTCTATTTTGTTTTTTAAAATTAATAGATTTAAGCCCACTTTTTAGAGTTAAAACAAGTAGATTTAGACTCATTAATTATCTTAAAATGTAGGCTCATCTCTAGTCCAATTCAGTTGTAAATAAACATGTAGAATTACCTAATTTTAATTAATAAAATTAATCTAGTGTAGACATAAGGATGCTGCCTTTTGTATGCATTTTTTCTTGTAATTTTATGACCTGTTGCCTTTTTTGGTTAGATGGATGTTTAATTTGGGTTTAAATAAAATTTCATGTAATTAGAGAATAAGATAATAATATATAAAGTAATTCTAAATGAACACGAGACTAAGAGAAGTTAGTATTCCATTCCCAAAATCGCCTGGTTGTAGTGCTAGTTTTCTTTTAGAGAATCGAGTACCACCTTTCGATTTGTCCTAGTTATTACCCAATAGTGTCACAATTGCTAAAATATTAGGTGCGCGCTAAACCCCACCGTCTGTAGATACATTGTACTCGGTCGTACAATGTCGACTACACTCAAACGTATAGTCTGAACTGAAATAGGTACATTTTACTCAGTCGTACAATGTCAACTATACTCGGTTGTATAGTCTAAATTAAAATGACACATGACACTTGGTTGTACAATGTCAACTACACTCGGTTGTATAGTCTGAATTGAAATGACACATTGCACTCGGTCGTATAATGTCAACTACACTCGATTGTATAGTCTAAATTGAAATGACACATCACACTTAGTCATATGATATTGACTATACTCGGTCATATAGTCGGGATTGAAAGGATACATTGTACTCGATCGTACAATGTCAACTTTTATCATTCCTCAATATAGGCTTTATGTTGTTGCAATCTATAATTGTTGGCAAATTTTTAACATCTATAAACCTTTCGTCATTTATCTTTGGTTTTGTAGCATGTAACTACTCAAGGCTTTCGATCAGCTACAATCTTTTCCTTGCTCATTGATGATTTAAATCAACTACAACCCTTTTATTGCTCACTGATGATATTGTAATCCATAATTGCTCATAATTTTGATTAGCTGCAATCCTTCCATTGCTAGCCCTTGAAGCTACAGTCCATAACTGTTCGCAATTTAGTTACATCCCTTTCATATCTTGCCTTTGATAGTGCTATAATCCATAACTGCTCATGATTTGCTACAACCTTCCATTGCTCATTGATGATTTTAATCAATAATTACTCATAATTAGTTGCAACCCTTTCATTACTCACTTTTAATGCTACAATCCATAACTGCTTATAATTAGCTGCAACCCTTACGTTGCTTACTTTTGGTGCTACACTCCATAACTACTCATGATTAGTTACAACCCATTCATTGCTCACTAATGATGCTGCAATCCATAATTTCTCATGATTAGATACAACCCTTTTGTTGCTCACTGATGATGCTTCAATTCATAATTACTCATTATTAGCTGCAACCCTTATGTTTCTTGCCTTTGATAATGCTACAATCCATAACTGCTCGCGATTAGTTGTAACCCTTACGTTGTTTGTTTATGATGATGTAATCCATAATTGCTTGCAATTAGTTGCAACCCTTTCATTGCTCACCTTTGATAATGTTATAGTCTATAACTACTCATAAATTGACTACAATCCTTGCATTGCTCACCTTTAATGATGTTGCAGTCCATAACTACTCGTGATTTTTATCTTTAGTTGTTTGAGTCAAATTCTTTGAATTCTTTATATTGACTGATTAGTATTTTTACTGAATGGCTTTGAATTTTGCTGTGTTGACTGATTAACTAATTTTAATTCCGTTGTGTTAACCATTTTTACAAGTTTGGTGCACTTCCTTCTAGATTTGAAATTCCTATAGATTTGTTGAAGTTAGATTCAATCATGATGAATGTACAAAAGTACATTATAATGTTTAAAATTTATAAGAAAAATCATCACTTTTTATGAGATAGAGTGCACTCAACGAATCTCACTATTTTTTATTGTCATGACTATCATTTATTTGCCATTTATAGAGGTCAGATTATGCTGAGAGCATGTCTTTTACCAAGTGAAGAGCTTACTTCCACACCTAATTTTAGGGAGAATTTGCTAAATAAAACTTATGAAAATTGAGCATAAACATATTGAATTATGAGTATCAAAATAATCTTTGAGTTATTTTTGTGCTTTCATTCCTTATTCAAGTATTCCCTCGCCTTTCTCATATTACTTAGTGTGGATACCATTGGAAAGGTCCTTTGGATACTCATACTCTTACCTAGCATTAGAGTAAATAGAGCAGTTTTTGGCATAGGTCCTCTTTTATTATTGCCCCTTTCTTGTATTACTCAGCATGGATATCGCCAAAGGCTTCATGTTGATACTCTTACTCATTTATGAGCATTGGAGTAAATTATGCTTGCTCTTATTTTGATTCTCATTTTAGTGTTCCCCTACCTTTCTCGTATTACTCATCTTGGATACCATTAAGGGATTTTGTACTTGTACTCATTTTTAAGCATTGGAGTATATTATATGCGCATTTATCATTTGAAAGATTGAAATGATACTCTGATAAATGATTAGCATTTGTAATCTTGCTCGATCTTATTGATGTATCGGTTCTTTTCCCTTCTTTATCCTCTTTTTTTTTCCCTGCATAAAATACCATAAGTTAGTATGGTCTATTTGCAAGTGAAGAGATTTTTTCAAAATGCATTCTTTTGCATTCTTCCCTTTTGATTGTGGTGATGATGTCTCTGAGCATGAAGGTCATGATACTCCACTATTAAAGTTATGGCTTTGGGCTACGTTTGTATTTCTGCCATTCCATTAATGCTATGGTAGAAAACTTCATTCCTTTTCTTGATATATCCTATAAAAAAAGGTTCAGAGTTAGAGATCTTATTTTATGATCAAATAATTTTTTAGAGTGCATTCATTTTAAGTTTTGAGTGCATTCTTCCCTTTTATAGGGCTAATGAATGTATTGTTAACATCTTAGACCTTCTCATAACCATATTCCATGCCCTACACTGGTCTAACTATTATGGAGAGATATTTTAAATGATGCTCCAGATGAGACTATGGAGATAGATGTTAAATCTGAGGAGCTTGAATGCCCTATCCAACCTCTTAAGGTCGCAAGGAGGATGCTTTTACAGGTGTCACTGTTGATGATATTCCCAACTGGATGGGCTCATAATTTATTAGGCACCTGAGGTCTAAAGTCCCATTGAGTATCATGTTCACCTTGATAGTCTTACCCTTTTCCTTCAAATTTTGAACATTCTGACTACCTTTCTACACTTTTACAACACTAATTTTAAATGTTAGTAGCAAAGTATTTGCATAATCTTGTCTAGGCTCAAAGAGTTTATTATGCAAAACAAGGATTTCATAATAAATGGATGCAAGTGTATGCATGTTATCTAATGATATGCATGATCCTAATAGGTCTTCTATTTGGAACAGAGCTATATTCATAGCTTAGAGTATGAGAATGAGGTGGCTCATCAACAAATTGTAGGTTTAAGCATTGAATGCCTCGCTATTGGTACTTCTAATGTTAGAGCCTTTAATATAGTTTTTCAGTTAGATGACTATGCTAGCAAATGGGGTCCATGGCTCGACATTGGAGCTTGTGCTTGACTAATGCACTGTTGAATTTTCTTTTTGCTATTGCTTTTATTGTATAATAACCGATGTATTTGTATGCTTCTTTCTACCCTGAGATCTCTTATACTATCTTTTATACTTTAGTGTTCCATCTTTACTCTTTGAATGCAGACTTACTATTCTATAATTTGCCCCCAAAATTTCATTTTTCCCCCAACTTCATTTTGGATTCATTCATGATATTCTAGCAGTCATGTTTTCATTTTCATGTGTAAGAGACTCAATTCATTCACTATTGTTGTCGACCCTATGTCTTACTAACCCCATTAATTACAGTCTCATGTATTAAAGATGTAGAGGAATGAGTGAACTAACTGAAGTGAGTTCTTGATGATGAAATCAATTAGATTTGCACTTCAAAGGACTCTTGAGCAGAATATGAGGCTTGATGTTGATGCAATGATTGATGATAGTTATAAAGCTAAAGTTCAATGCAAGTTACTAAGCCACTTAAATTTCCTAAGTATAAGGCAACACTAGACTTACAAATAAAATCACAAAAGGAGTGGCAAAAAAAAAAAAAAAGAAAGAAAACATAACTAAAATAGTTATGTCATAGCTCTAATTTAAGTTTCATTATGTATTGTCTTTCCATTCATATACTTATGCAGTATGATAAAAATGAATATGCGATATTTGAACAAAAATTTCAAATTCAATTTTAATCATTCAAAAAATAAGAATATTCATTACATCACATGATATAACTCCTGTTATCAACTAGTCTTAAAATTTTTTGCTCTAATTTTTACCTTACTGTTCTTTTTTCTTTTTCTCTCTCCTTGGTTTTTTCCTCTTTTTTTTCTTTTTCATTCTTTTTATTTTTTCTCAAATTTCCTATCTTCAGAAGTTGCATCATGTGATATATGAATGTTCTTTGAATTTGCATTTGTGCCCATGCTGAATGAATATAATTGAATTGAATTTATGTCAAACATGCAGATGCGATTAATATCATAATGCACAGTACCATTAGGATGTCAACATATAAGTAAGCATGATTAAAATTCATATCATCGGTCACTAAAACAAAATAAGTTCTAAAGAAACTAAAATTTTATTCAAATAAGACAATAAGAAAATTTATTTCCTATTTTAGATGTTAAGGATGCTAAGTCTTATAGTGGTTGTCCTTCAGGCAGCTGACATAATAACTATTCTTGCATTTTCTTGCCAACTGCCTCCATGACTTCATCTGTTTGTACCTCAAATGTGCATTTTTCTTTCTTATCTAGCAATTTCTTATCATCAACTTATCACCTCATCTTGTGGGCACAATAAACTCGAAGGGTATGTCAAAAGAAGGTGGTTTAGTATAAAACACCTTATAGTTGAACTTGCCTAAAGGCTGATCCAATAAGTCTTCTACTCTTTCCACATTTTTAAGGGCATTAGGAGATTTCTCATTAGTTTTAAAGTCTAGCTCCTTAAAGGAGCTTAGCACTTCTTCCACACTAACTCCTGAGTTGATCATCATGGTAGCTGGGTGTGGTGCATTTTGGTAGTTTGAGAAAGGATTATTTATGGTGTTTGGGTTTTCAGGGTTATAATCTTTCTATAGTCTATAAGGTTTTGGATTTTGTGTTTGAGGCTAATGTAGTTATCCATGGAGTGTTGGAGGTTTTGATGAAATTGACAATGCTTGTTTGGGTTATAGCCTAGGGTGTTTAGGTTTAGTGGGTTTGGATTAGGTAAAGGTTGAAGTAAGCCCTTTTGCACTAGGCACTCTAGGACTTTTAACAAAGGTTGGTTAAAATTGGAGAATCTCCTTAGTTGTTGAATAACATGCACTTCCATAATCCGGCTAGTGCTTCCTTGTTGTATGCCCCCAGTTGAGTAATTTCTTACTTTGGTGCTTTTAGCAATCCTCTTTTTCTCATTCTCAATCTTCTTAGCTTGGAACCCATCATCATAAAAGTCTACAAATGTCTTAGGGTTCATTATTTGCAACCTCTCAACTAGATTGGCCAACACATTTTGAACTATCAACCTAACTTAATCCTTTTTAGCCAGTTTGTTCTTCATTAAGCTTGCCTTATTCATGAATCTAATCAGAAAATCCAAAAATGATTCATTAGAATTTTGCTTGGTCAATTCTAAATCCCTAATATACACTTCAAGCCTAGTATTATGGTCATATTGCTTTAGGAAAGCGATACACAATTCTCTCAAATTAGCTCGAATAGACTTTTCTAACCCATGATACCAATTAACAGCCATACCCTCTAAGGATAGTACAAATAACTTGGTAAATATAGACAAAGGAGCCTCAGTGGTGCTTATAGTAGTTGTATATTAACTAAAGTGGGTAGTTGTGGCATCTTGAACTTATCAGGCAGCTTATCTTCCTCAAATTGCATCACATCCTTAAAATCAAAAAATTTTTGATGCCCTGTCCTCTCATCAATTCTTCCATTTTGGGCATCTTCTAAGTCAGTGCTTGCATATGCTAGGACTTATGGTCTTATACCAGTTCAAGTGATTCTCTCTTTGCCTTTTCTGTCATGTAGTTCTCAACATACTTAAGCTTCATATCAACAACAGGTGGGTTTCTAGCAACAGGTTGCCCCCTAGAATTATTAGCAGTAGGTGGAGCATCTGCAGTAAGTGGGATAGTTACAACAGTAGGTGGTAGTATGACAGTACCAACAAGTTGTACCAATCCAAATAAAGCATGTCTCAGTTCATCTTGCATCATAGCCCTCATGTCATCCATCAAAGCTCCTTTGATGTCTTCTAAGGTCTAGTTCCCTCTTTATTGTTATTCCATTTCTATATGTGTAGTTAGAGTTGGTTTAGCTTCCAAGTAAAGCGGATTAATAGGACTCTTCTTCAATCTATGAAGGATCTCTTTTATTATGGCTTTAGAACTTAAATCTATTCTTCTTAGTCTGCCACGTTTCCATCCCTAAATACGAGAAGACCTAGATGAATCTATGATGGTTGCAAAACAAAGTATTAGTGTGATGGATGAAATGCATGTATGCATGATGCACGTGCTATACAATAAGTAGCAAATAACAAGTATTAATCAAGTGTATAACATTCATCCTTCCAACCTTATTCCTCCCACACACATGTTCAATAGTGAGTCTCTTTTTCTAGGATTTTTTGTCTCGGCCTTAATATCAATAGGGGATATCAAGAACCAACGTGCATGCCAAATCTCTCTTAAAGCAATAAAAGCATGGAAATAATATTTTTAGGTATAAAGGTCTAGCCCACTTTATTAGTTTAGATGGGCTATTTAAAGTATTAGCTTAGTTGGGCCCTTATAGGTAGAAATACCTCATGGCAACATTCACAAGAAATTTTGGGTAATCCTAAGGTAAACAAGTAGGCCATTATATATGGTTAAGTCCAGTGGAAAAGGTCAAGGTTCCTTTAGCAATATGCCCTCCTTTAAGACTTGAGTTGTAGGCCAAGGTCAGAGGGGCCTGGCATCCTTTACAACCTTAAGAGAAGACTACCCCCCCTTTAGGACTTAGGATATAGACACTTATCAGATGAGCTCGATAATCTCTCTTGAATCGAGTTAAGGCTAAGAGTGATGATTAGCTAATTTACAATCCTGTGAAGCTAGTGGAATCATGAAACTATAAACCAATGCCATCGGTTAATAAGGACATGTAGAAGGAGTGCAAGCCTAAAATAATAATTAATATAATAATTATAAAGAACACAAATAGAATTAGTATCTCTTATCCCTAATGGAGTCACCACTGTAGACGGTAGGGTTTAGCACGCACCTAAGATTTTAGCAACTGCGATATCATTTGAGCTCAGGGCTCTAGAGAACATACTAACCACTATCATAAAGACATGGCCTAAAGATGAGGAGTCACCACCCAGGGTAATAACTAGGACAAATAAAAAAAATGGTGGCACTCGATTCCTTAAAAGAAAGCTAACACCACAACTAGGAGATTCTGGGTATGGAATACTAACTTCTTTCAGTCTTATGTTTATTTAGAATACCTTTATGAATTACTATTTAGATTTTATATAAACTCTTAAAATTAATCAACTCCAGGAAAACTAGTCATGAAATATGCAAGTAAATAATGCATACATCACCATCCTTAGGTTAGTCTAATCTACATTGATTTTAATTAAATGAGCTAAATCTATTTATTTTAAATTATAAGTGAGCCTAAAGACTAATGAGCATAATTCTTATTAAATTTTATTAAGTGAACCTAAGTTTATTTATTTTAATTCTAAAAATGAGCCTAAATCTACAAATTATGAAATATTTAAATTAGTGGGCCTATGTCTAAATTAACTAAGTGGGCCTAAGTTATCTCAACCCTAAATCTAATTAATTATGGGCTAAAGATACATTTTTATTAATTAAACTTAAAAAAACCTAAATTTAAATAAGTTAAAGCCTAATGTGGGCTTAGGGCCCAAAATACATAAACACAAGTAAACAAGTCCAAAAACAATAAAAATAAATAAAAATAAAAGATCAAACAATTAATTTAACTTTTAAAACACTAATTTAATTAAAGTGACCATAAACAATAAATAAAATAATCAATCAAGCAAACTAATTTTACCAACTTAAATCTAATTCAATTTTAATAAAACAACCTAATGATTTCTATAGCCATTAATTTTAATTAATTGACCAATTGAAAACCCTAATTTTACTAATCAATTAATTAAAATAAAACACACAAGCACACACACCAAATTTCATTATTCCCTCTGTTGGGGCTATTACAATGAACTACTGAGAATAATAAAAAAGAAGAATTAATACAATCCCAAAAATAAATAAATAAAATAAGACAATTAAATAAAAAAAACCTAGAAATTACATTTAGTTACAAGGTTCCATCCATGGCATTCCATGGGCCTCTATAGATTTGGTTCTCCAAGTATGATCATCATGTGATCTCCTTCATAATCACCATCACAAAAGGGTAAAACAATGACTAGTGAATAAAATTATAATAAAAAATAAAGTAAAATTGAAATTCAATAAAATAATAATAATAATAATAATAATAATCAAAATAAGAAAAATAAAAGAAAGTAGGGAGAAGACAATGTTTATAGACGCTTGTGAATGAATTGCTCCTCAGATAAGTAAGATTACCATTATTTTTTAGTAGGCCTTTAAAACTTGTTATTCTTCTTCTAAAAAATCTCCAAACAAATAAATCACCAAGTTTTTTTTTTTATGGAAATGAATTGAGTCCTCCCCCCTGCTGCAAGAGCCTAAGCTCTCCTTTTATAGGAAAAAACTAAAAAAACCCTAAGTTCTACATACTAAGAGTTCCAATTTCAAAAGGACTTTATTTCCTAAAGAATTAGATAAATCGCAAAAATAAATTTAAGAAATTTTTTTAACCAATCAAAACTCAGTAAAAAATATTTGTATTTTCTGTAAAAATACAAAAATATAAACAAAAAACACGTAATTTTGATTTTTTTTTACTTTAATTATAAAAAGACCCCTAAAAGAAATTAAAATTTTCAATTAGGTCTTAAAAGGTATTACAATTAAGTCCTTAAAAAACCAATGAAACTCTTTTTAAAAATATATTCAAACTTTTAAGGTTTCAAACTTTAAGTGTGGAAGACCTACTTACAACATTTTTATCATTGGAGTCCTTTGTCATATCTATATTTTATTATCCTGAAATTGGGTGTTTACAGTTGCCCCCCTTTGTCGCAGTTTGCTTGACAAATTGAGGCAAAGCAAATAAACACATAATTTTTATTAAGAATAGAAGTTTGGGTACTTACATGTGCTTCTCGAGGTTTATTCTTGTAAGCGATCGTTGATTCATGATAAATGCTTACGTTGTCATACATCACTAGGCATAATCCCAAAACATCTAAGGAAATACTATACTCATACGTATAGCGTTGGTTTGGATGGATACATCACACTCGGTCGTATGATGTTGATTATACTCAGTCATATAATTCGGATTGGAAGGATGCGTTGTACTCGGTCATACAATGTTGATAACAGTTGATTGTATAGTTTAAATGGAAGGATACATTGTACTCAGTCGTACAATGTTGACTACACTCGGACATATAGTCTGAATTGAAATAGGTACATTGTACTCAATTATACAATGTCAAATATACTTGGTCATATAGTCTGAATTGAAATGACATATTGCACTCAGTCATAAAATGTTGACTACACTCTTTTGTATAGTCTGAATGGAAGGATACATTGTACTCAGTCATACAATGTCAACTGCACTTGAACATTTAGTCTGAATTGAAATAGGTACATTGTACTCGATTGTACAATGTTAAATATACTTGGTTGTATAAGCTAAATTAAAATGATATATTGCACTCGATCATACAATGTTGACTACACTCGATCATATAGTCTGAATTAAAATGACACATTGCACTCAGTTGTACAATGTCAACTACACTCGATCATACAGTCTAAATTAAAATGACACCTCACACTTAGTCATATGATATTGACTATACTCGATTGTATAGTCAGGATTAAAAGGATACATTGTACTCGGTTGTATAATGTCAACTTTTATCATTCCTTAATGTAGGCTTTATGATGCTACAATCTATAATTACTGGAAAATTTTGAACAGCTACAACCCTTTCATTGTTTATCTTTGATTTTGCAGCACGTAACTGCTCAAGGCTTCAATCAACTACAATCTCTTCCTTACTCATTGATGATTTCAATTAATTGTAACCCTTTCATCGCTCATTAATAATACTATAATCCATAATTTCTTACAATTTTGATTAGCTACAATCCTTTCATTACTAGCCGTTGATGCTATAGTCCATAACTATTCACAGTTTAGCTGCAACCCTTTCATTGCTTGCCTTTGATAATGCTACAATCCATAACTGCTCCTGATTAACTGTAACCCTTCCATTGCTCATTGATGATTTCAATCAATAATTGCTCATGATTAGCTGCAACCCTTTCATTGCTCACTTTTAATGCTACAGTCTATAACTGCTCGTGATTAGTTGTAACCCTTTCGTTGCTCACTTTTGGTGCTACAGTCCATAATTGCTCATGATTAGATGCAACCCTTTCGTTGCTTACTGATGATGCTACAATCCATAATTACTTGCAATTAGCTATAACCCTTTCATTGCTCACTGATGATGCTGAAATCCATAATTGCTTGCTATTAGTTGCAACCCTTACATTGCTTATATTTAATAATGCTATAATCCATAACTGCTTGCGATTAGCTGCAACCCTTATGTTGCTCGCTTATAATGTTGCAATCCATAATTGCTTGTGATTAGCTGCAACCCTTTCATTACTCACCTTTGATAATGCTACAGTCCTTGCTCATAAATTGACTGCAATCCTTGCATTACTCTCCTTTAATGATGTTGTAGTCCATTACTGCTCGTGATTTTTATCTTTAGTTGCTTGAGTGAAATGCTTTGAATTCTTTGTGTTAATTGATTAGCATTTTTACTGACTAGCTTTGAATTTTGTTGTGTTGACTGATTAACTAATTTGAATTCTACTACACTAATCATCTCTACAAGTTGGGCGCATTTCCTTCTAGATTTGTAATTCCTATAAACTTGTTGAAATTAGTTTCAATCATGATGAATGTACAAAAGTACATTACAATGTTTAAAATTTATGAGAAAATTCATCACTTTTCAAGAGATAGCATGCACTCAATGAATCTCACTATTTTTATTTTTATCACTATCATTTATTTGCCATTTGTAAAGGTCAGAGGCATTGTTAACCATCTTATACTAAGAGCATGTCTTTTACTAAGTGAAGAGCTTACTTCCACACCTAATTTTAGGGAGAATTTGCTAAATAAAACTTATGAAAATCAAGTACAAACATATCGAATTTGAGTATCAAAAATAATCTTTGAGTTGTTTTTGTACTTTCCTTCTTTATTTGAGTATTCCCCCGCCTTTCTCATATTACTTAGCGTGGATACCATTGGAAAGATCCTTTGGATACTCATACTCTTATATAGCATTGCAGTAAATATAATAATTTTTGGCATTGGGTCCTCTTTTAATACTCTCACATATAATTCTAATTTTTTTACTTTTAATTACAAAAAGAACCCTGAAAGAAATTAAAATTTTCAATTAAGTCTTAAAAGATATTATAATTAAGTCCTTAAAAAAACCAATGAAATTCTTTTTGAAAACGTATTCAAACTTTTGAAAACTTCAAGTGTTAAAGACCTACTTATAACATTTTCATTATTAGAGTCCTTTATCACATCCATATTTTGTTATCCTGAAACTGGGTGTTTACAATCATGTTTTTAACATATTTGTTATATTAAGCTATAATTCTCTCAGTGATATATTTTATGATGTTTTCTATTTTTGTCATGAAGAATAAATTATATATTTATATTTCTTATAATGTCCATGTTCATAGGGAAGAAATAAAGAAATATATTTTATTTTATTTCATATCATCATTATTATCACAATTTTTATCTATCACACACTTCACTTTGTATTATTTTCATCAAACTTAAAATAAGTTTGCCAAAATTATAAAGGGGGAGATTATTAACCTTAGCAAGTTATCAATCTTGATTTTGATCTTAATTTTGAGCAACTAATGTGTTTGCTTCAAGAGTGTAAGTTAGAAATCATTTGGAAGTTAAAATAATGAATTATTAAAGAAAAATCATCTCAAAAAGACATCACAATCACTATCTCGATCGGCCTCAAGACAGGGACTAAATTGAACATTTTTGGCAATTTTGGAACCCATCCCGAACTTAGTCGTGATCTGGACCAAGCCCAAGACTAAAGAGCTAAATTCTGCATCAACCTTACTTTTAGGATAGTGACGATCTCGATCTATGTCCCGATCAGGACATTGCTCAGGACCAGGCAGTCCCGATCAGGACATAGGGTCACGACTAGGACCTAACTCTGCAAAATTTTGATTTTTAGGCAAAACTAATCTCCATATCCCGACTAGGATTATGCCTAGGACTAGAGAAATTCAAACTTGAAATGGCTACTAACAACTACTTTTGAGGCATCTCGACCAGGAGCATGACATTTACAGCTCAAAAGTCCAAATTACATTCAAATGGACTTTAAATGTGTTGGAAATGAAATTATTGTTTCTAATAGCTATAATTGATTTTCTCAAATATAAATATAACCTATAAAGATTATTTTGAGGTTAAAAAACTTGTTTATTTATTCTATACTTTCAAGCATTCAATTAAACTCTCTAAACTCTTTCAAAATACATTTTATTTTTGTATAACTCTTGTGAGAGTTGGTAAGTGTTAGAATAGAAATTCTTATTCTTCTATTTTCTAAGATTAGAGAATGGGAAGTGAGACTCTATTCTAAAGGAATTGGTTTAAGTGTTTAGCCATTAAAACACTTGAGATTTTGATTTTATTGTGAGCCTTGAGAACATTTGTGAATTGGTTTTTTGAGTGAGCCTTCAAAACTCAAGTTGTAAGATTTGAGTTGAGCCTAAAACTCAAGTTGTAAAAATCAATCTAGGGAAAATAGATTATAGTGATTCAAAATCCTAACTTGGTGATAAGTTAGGTGGAGATGTAGGATTGTTGAGAATCCAAACTCCTTCTTATGTTCATCATTCTTCCTTCTCAACATTCTTTTAATTCTTACTCAATTTTTTTAATTTCTTATTATTATTCAATAGCCCTATTCACCCCCCCTCTAGGGCACTTTCAATTGGTATCAGAGCTTGGATTCTAGAATACAAGATCATGGGGAGTGAATCTCAAAATATGTCTTCACTTAGACCATTCTTTGATGGTAGTGATTATCCTCATTATAAGTTCAAAATATAACTATATCTAGATTATAATTCCATTAGACTTTAGGAAATTATTCTTATATCTAGATTATAATTCCATTAGACTTTAGGAAATTATTCTTAAAGTTTAGCAACCACCAAAAACTATCATTGATGGTGTACAAACTACTCTTTCTAGAAGTGATTGGAGCAATGATCAAAAGGAAGAAAATTATACAAAAAAGAAAGCTATGATAACTCTACTCTCTTCCATGACAAAAGAAGTAGGAGGTAAGCTTCAATATTGCATCTTGACCAAGGAAATGTGGGAGACCTTGGAAAATCATTATAAAGGCAACGTGCAAGTTAGAAGCAAGAAGGTTCAACTTCATATATATAAATATGAATTCTTTAAAATGAAGCCTCAAGAATCAATCATTGAGATGATAAATTGTCTCAATGCTCTCCTCATAACCCTCAAGAAACTTGGAAAACATTTTTCTAAAGAAGAGGTGAACAATATGATTCTAAGAATCTTACTTAAGAAGGATTGCGAATCTCAAGTCACTTCAATTAAGGAAGCCCAAGACCTCTCTACCCTCTCAATTGATGTGCTCGTTGGAAAGCTCTTAACACATAAGCTTACAATTAAGCAAAGAGGTGAAGAGTAAGAAGAGAAGGAAAAGAAGAAAAAAAAGTATAGCACTAAAAGCTCTTTAAGAAAATAGTGAAGAGGAAAGCATTAAAGATTCTAGTGATGAAGATAATATGATATTGCCATGCTTACTAGAAATTTTAAAAAAATTCTTGAAAAAGAAAAACTCTTAAAGAATAAAGGACTTCAATAAGAAGTTTGAAGGAGATGGCAAGAAGAGAATAAAAATAGTTACTTGCTATGAATGCAAGAAATCGAGACACATCTAAAGTGAGTGCCCTAAACTAAAATTCAAGAACAAAGGAGCAAAGCATAAGAAAAAGGCCTTCAAAAGCTACTTAGGATGACTCCTCTAAATCCAAAGAGGAAGAGGAACAACAAGAAGTGGCCACTATTTGCTTCATGGCTTTTGAAGATGAAAAAGAGGTACCATCTACCTCTAACTCTTCTTATGATGAATATTGTACTTATAATGAATATGATAATGACAATGTTGAGAGCTATATTATGAGCAAAATCTTGCTTAAGTGCAAAAGCTTACTTTTTAGGAAGAAGCATTATAAGCATGAGTTAAATAGCTTAATTAAGGAATTTAAGAATTTAAAATTTGAATTTTCTAATCTTAAACATGTTAGTGATTTAAAATCTTTTAATTCGTTAGAAGAGCAACTCAAGAAAGCAAATGATGAAAATCATAAGCTTTCTAATGAGGTAGCTGAGCTAAAACATTTCATATGAAAATTCTAAAGAGGAAAAAAGAGTTTAGATAATTTACTAAACTCTCAAAAATTTTATGGAAATACTTATAGAATTAGATACACTAATGGAATGGCCTCATGTTCATTATCATTACATATTAAATTTGTTAAAGAATCCTGCAATCCCATTCATTCTACCTCTAAACTAATTAAGACTTGAGCTTTCAAAGCTAATAAGTCTCATGTGTCAAATATTAAAGGAAAATCCCATAAGACTCAATCCTATATGACACAAAGAGGTAAGTCTCATGCTAGACAAGCATAACCCAAACATGCTTACATGTACACTAGACATAACACTCATAAGCATGTTTCACAATATAATGCACCTAACTATGTTGTACAAACCTATCAAAATACACATTGTCATTGCTAATACATGTCTCACACTCAAAATAATAGGAGACACACACCACCACAACACAAAAGGCATGTTTCACACAATATAAAAGAATATCATCCTAGGAGAAAAATATTTGAAAATATTGTATATTCATGTTGCATGATCAAAGGACATACCAACAATGTGTGCTTTTACATAAGACTATATATGAATTTTCTTCCTTTGAATTTTCTTGAGACTAACTAACCTAGACTGAAAAAGGTTTGGGCTCAAAAGAACACTTAAATTTTTTTTATGTAGGTGTGCTTGAAATCCACAAGAATGAAAAGCAAGTAGAACCTTGATAATAGATGTTTAAGGCACATGATGGGAGATAAAGAGCAATTCAAAAATCTTGATGCAAAAGATGGAGGACATGTCAGATTTGGAGATAATGCCAAAGGAAAGATAGTGGGTATTAGAGAAATCAGCAATCCTCAATCCTTATCCATACATCATGTGTTACTTATTGATGGTCTTAAACATAATTTGTTTAGTATAAGTCAATTATGTGATGTGGGAAATAAAGAGACTTTCTATCCTAAAAATTGCTTTATTTAGTAGTCTTAATGAGGACAAAGTAAATTTTAGTAATGAAAGAATATATAATGTTTATATTATTGATTTGAACAAGATTTATAAGAAAGACATCAAATGCTTAATGTGTATTTCCCATGACATATGGATATGGTATAAAAGGTTAGGACATGCAAATTTTGAGCTTTTAAATGATCTTTGTAAACATGAGCTTGTGATTAGTTTACTAAAGTTGAATTCACTTAGGATAAACCTTGTGATGCCTGTCAAAAGGGAAAATAATCTAATTCCTCATTTAAGCTCAAAAATGTAGTGTCCACTTCTAGACCACTTGAACTTATACATATGGATTTATTTAGACCAACTATAGTTGCTAGTCTCGGTGGAATGCACTATGCATATGTATTGGTTAATGATTACTCTAGATTTACTTGGGTATGTTTTCTTGCTCATAAGAATAATGCATTTAAAAATTTTAAAAATTTTGCAAAAAAAATTAAAAAGAAAAAGGTTTTTGTATTTCTTTTATTAAAAGTGATTATGGAACTGAATTTGAAAATGAAAATTTCAAAACTTATTGCAATCAAAATGGTATTTCATATACATTTTCTTCTCCTAGAACTCCTCAATAAAATGGGGTAGAACTCTTGTGAAAATGGCTAGAACAATGCTCTATGAGTATAATTTGCCTCTATACTTTTAGGCAAAAGCCGTTAACACATCTTGTTATATTTCAAATAGAGTTTTCAAAAGAAAAATTTTAAATAAAACTTCTTATGAGATATGGACCAAAAGAAAACTCAAAATCTCATATCTAATAGTATTTGGATGTAAGTGCTTTATATTAAATACCAAGGATAATCTTGAAAATTTTGACTCTAAAGCTGATGAAGGAATTTTGTTAGGTTATTCCACCTCTAGCAAAGCATATACAATGTTTAATAAGAAGACTCTAGTAGTTGGAGAGCCAATGTATGTTGTTTTTAATGAATCAAACTCACTTGATTCTATAAAGGATGTTTTTAGTGTTGATGATCTTGTAGGTGATAATGAGGTTATGGATAATCAAGAAGAAAAAGGTAGTAAGCCTTTAGAACTTGAAGGTCTAAGCAAGGAGGACAATGAAGATATATCTCAACCTACCTTAAAGGATGAACTTCTAAAGGATTGGCAATTTAAGAATGTTCATCATCAAGACCTCATCAAAGGTGATACTATAAAAGGGGTAACTACTAGATCTAACTCAAGTCTGTTATAAATTTATCCTTCATTTCTCAAATTGAACTAAAAAATGTTGATGATGCATTAAGTGATGAATTTTAGGTCCTTGCTATGTGAGAAAAGTTAAATCAATTTGAGAGAAATAAGGTTTGAACCTTAGTTCGTAGACCAAAACATCATCTTATTATAGGCACCAAATGGGTGTTTAGAAATAAGATGAATGAACAAAGTGTCATAACTAAGAACAAAGATAGACTAGTTGTTAAAGGTTATAATCAAGAGGAAGGCATTGATTATGATAAAAGCTTTTCCCCCATTGCAAGGTTAGAAGCTATTAGAATGCTACTTGCATTTGCATCATTATGGATTTTAAACTTTATCAAATGGATGTTAAAAGTTCATTCTTAAATGGTTTTATGAAGAGGAGGTATATGTTGAGCAACCTCTAGGTTTTGAAAATTTTGATTCTTCAAATCATGTTTTTAAACTGTCAGAAGCACTGTACAGATTGAAATAAGCTCCAAAAGCTTGGTATGAAAGATTAAGTAACTTGATTTTAGAAAAAGGCTTCTCTAAAGGAAAGGTTGACATAACTCTTTTCATAAAGAAATCCAACCATGATTTACTAATTGTTCAAATATAAGTTGACGATATTATTTTCGATGCTACTAACCATTACTTGTATGAGGAATTCTCTAAATTAATGCAAGGAGAATTTGAAATGAGTTTGATGGGAGAACTCAAGTACTTTCTTAGACTTTAAATCAAGCAATGTAAATATGGAATTTTCATCAATCAAACCAAATATGCAAAATACATTCTTAAGAAGTTTGGCATGGATAGAGCTAAGACAAGCACAACTCCAATGAGCACCACAACCAAACTCAACAAGGATGAGAATGGCAAACTTGTTGATGAAAAATGATTTAAAGGTATGATCGATTCGCTTTTCTATTTAACTACTAGTATACTTGATATTATGTTTGCTACTTGCTTATATGCTAGATTTTAATATAATCCTAGGGAGTCTCATTTGAATGCTATTAAAAGAATTTCAAATATCTTTGTGGACCAATGCATTTAGAACTTTGGTGTCCTAGGAGTTCCTTCTTTGACTTAATGAGCTATTCAGATATAGACTTTGCCAGTAGCTTATTAGATAGAACGAGAACTTTTGAAACTTGTCAATTTTTAAAATAGTGTTTAGTTTCTTGGTTTAGCAAGAAACAAGTTTTGATTGCCTTGTCCACTACTAAAGCTACATATATTACAATAAGTCTTTGTTGTTCAGAAGTTTTATAGCAAATACAACAATTGTTGTACTATGGTATAAAACTTACTCACATTCCTATAAAATGTGACAATAAAAGTTTTATAAACCTTAGCAAGAATCCCATTCAACATTCTAGAACTAAGCATATAGACATTCGACATCATTTTTTGCATGGTCATGTTCAAATTAGTGATATCTCACTTGATTTTATTGATACAAATAATCAACTTGCTAATATCTTCACCTAACCTCTCAATGAAGAGAGATTGAACTTCATTAAACATGAACTTGGCATGATTAATGGTTCTAGTCTGTCTTGATTTTGTATTTAAATTGTTATATTGATGTTTAGTTTCATTTAAGTTTTCTTTATGTTTATTTCTGGTATATAATACTTGTTCACAAGTATATGTTTAGTATTTATTTTTATACATTTATTTTTCTTATATGAAATCCTTTTTTAAAATTTCTTTGATTAATTTTGATTTTGATATTTTTTAAAAAATTTTAATTTCTCCTATTCTGTAAAATTAATAATTAATTAATGAAAATTTTATTCATTCAATTAATTATTTTAATTTTTAGCAAAATATGTTCCTCTTTAAATGAGTTTATTTCGTATACTCATTTAATTCCACTCAAAATCTTTAATTAATTCAAAATAAAATGCAATTAATTTTCAAGGACTTAATTGTAAAATTTTTTAGACTTAATTATAAAGATTTTGCAAACTTCTTGCTATCACAGACTCAGTCCTGCTCGAGATCAGGACATAATTCTATCAATTTTGCATTTTTACACAGAACTTATCCCGAATGATATTTAGATTAGGATATCCCATAATTCTATCAGTTCTGCATTTTTACATATATCTAATCCCAAATGATATCCTGGTTAGGATATCACTCAGGACATCATGTCCCAATTGGGACATTGATCCTAACAGGATTAGGATTCCAAATTTTATCACCTCTTTAACTCCCTAGTCATAATTAGGAACGATTTTTGAGGTTCCTATTCAATTCAAATTCAAATTTTAAACTATTTCCAACTTTAATCTCTTGCCTATAAATACCATCATATTATTGCTCAATTTTCTACTTAAACAATCTTTCCTTTCTCTATAGATTTTTCCTATATTTTTCTCTTCTCTCATCATGGCTCCTAAAAACCCAAGCTAGGTTCCTTTCTCTTCTCAAGATCCTCCTTTAAAGAAGGATAAAACCAAAAGAACACACTCTCTATTCTTATATTCTTCTCAAGATCTTAAGAAGAGAATGTCATAATTCCAAAAGAGAGTCTTTATTCCTTCAAGATTCATGGATGAACCTACTCTCAAAGAAATTAGTTGCTATAATGAAGTTAAAGATCTTATTCTAAAAGGTGGGATATATGATTTTTCTTTTTTAGCTTTTCCATCGTATCCTTCTCTCATTATTGAATTTCTCTCATTATACACTCTTTGTTCCATCAAGTATGATGTGCCAATCCCTACTTCTCCATGAGATTCAAATTGCGAGGAAGAGATTGATTCATGACACATCAAAAGTTTAATACTCTTTTTGGCTTTTCCCAAGAGGGACGCATTCAAGTTAACCCTCATTAGCTTGCTTATTCTTTTTGGGATGAAATCAAGGCTCCTAATGCTCCTCAATTCTCTATTAAACATATTAAAGCCTCATACATCAAATCCAAAGCACTTTGGTATGTTCATTGATAAATTACCTATTCTATTAATGGTAGAGCTCTTTCCAATGAAACTCTTTCTCTTAATAATCTTTTCAATCTTTATTGCCTTTATCATAATGAAAAGATTGCTTTGGGAAGATTATCATAATGAAAAGATTAGTTTAGGAAGATTTTTACAATGGAGAATTTGGCTACTTAGTGATAGTAACACCGGTGCAATTTGTATTGATGGAATTATCACAAAGCTAGCTAAATTCTACAATGTTAATATTGATCCTTTACCCTCTACCAAATCTATACTTCTTAATTAATCATTTATTAAAAAATCCAAATAATTCACCTCTATTAATAGAGTTTGGATTTAGAAACATGACCTTGGAGCAAGTGAAAACATTAAAGGTATGTTTCAAGAATTAGAAAAGCAAGAAGGTCAAGACCTTGGGGAAGAAGAACAAGAACCTTAAACTCATGATGCTTATTTAAGAAAAAAGATAAGAAGTAAAGGCACATTAACTGAAGGTGCTCAAACTCAAGATGGTAAACCTCTTTAGGTAGGATAAATCTTTAAACGCATGTCCTTGATGGAATCCAACTTTGATTCTCACTTTTGTGACAATCTCCATCATTATGTCCATCATATTTATGAGCAACAAGGCTATACTTGCACCTATCCTCCTCCTCCTACATCTCTGCCTCTTGAATAGATATAATTTGTACTTTTCATTTGTTTTATTTTCAATATTGGTTTAGTTTATTTTCTATATATGAGCCTCTAGCTGTTAGTTTGTTTTTAGGCTCATTTTTTTATGTTTAGTTTATTTTATGTTTATTTTCAATATTTAATCTTTGTGCTGTATGAATTTTCTTATTTAATTAAATTTTCATTTCTCAAAATATAAATTTCTCTAGTATTCATTCTTTTTTATTTTTGATAAAGGGGAGAAATATTTGAGTTTGCATGTGTATTTAGTTAATTTCATGCATAAGAATTTTTGACAAATAATGTATTTATAACTTTCTAATAGTTTAATATCAATTTCTTGCATAAGAATTTTTGACAAAGAATGTGTTTATATCTTTGTGATAGTGTGTCCTTTATATCGATTTTTTCTTTTTCTTATTCTATTTTACTATTTCAAATAGGGAGAGAGAAAATTTCTTGAATATTTTTTACATAATTTTGTTTATGCATGCATAGTAACATTGTAAGTATGACTAGTTTTATTGTATATCGTATGTATAAAAAAAAGCCTTGTTTAGCTTACTTTATTTATGTATGCCATAAATTTTATAAAGATTTGGTGTATCTTTGTTTTTCATTATTTTGGTTCATGATCTTTTATTTCTTTTAGGATTTTTTTATTCCTTTAGGTTCATTTCCCTTTATATCTCAGTCTTTACCTTTTATCTTTGACAGTGGGGGAGAAGAAGCTATGTGATAATTATGCTTAGTGTTTATGTTTGTAATATGCTAAATGCCACATTATCATGCATGATTAAATAGCTAAGCTCTATGTGATCATGTGATAGTTAAGTTTGTTGAGCTTTAATATAAGTACTATATTTGTTATGCATTTTAGTAGCATTATATGCATACATGTTTAAAATTATTTTCTTTATATTGCCTAACAATTCTTTAAATGGTCTTTTTTTTTTATGTTTTTAACACATTTGTTATGTTAGGCCATAATTCTCTCATGATATATTTTATGATGTTCTCAATTTTTATCATGGAGAATAAATTATATATTTATATTTCTTATCATGTCCATATTTATAGGGGGAGAAATAAAGAAACATATTTTATTTCATTTGATGTCATCATTGTTATCATAATTGTTATCTATCACACACTTCACTGTATATTATTTTTATCAAACTCAAAATAAGTTTGTCAAAATCAAAAAGAGGGAGATTGTTGACTTTATTAAGTTATTAATCTTGATTTTAATCTTAACAAACTTAATTTTGAGCAACTAATGTGTTTGCTTCAAGTGTGTATAAGTTAGTAATCATTTGGAAGTTAAAATAATGATGAACTATCAAAGGCAAATCATCTTGAAAAGATATCACAAGCACTATCTCGATTGGACTCAAGACAGGCACCAAATTGCACATTTTTGGCAATTTTGAAACCCATCCTGAACTAAGTCCCAACTGGGACCAAGCTAGAGACTAAAGAGCTGAATTCTGCATCAACCTTCCTTTTGGGACAGTAATGATCCCAATCTATGTCTCGACCAGGACATTGCTTGGGACCAGGCAATCTCGATCGAGACATAGGGTCACGACTGGGACCTAACTTTATAAAATTTTAATTTTTAGGCAAAACTAATCCTGATCCACATCCCAATCGGGACCATGCCCAAGACTAGACAAATTCAAACCTAAAATGGCTACTTTTGAGTCATCTCGCCTAGGACTGATGATATCCAGACCAGGAGCATGACATTTATAACTCAAAAGTCCAAATTACATTTAAATGGACTTTGAATGTATTGGAAATGAAATTATTGTTTATAATAGCTATAATTGAATTTCTCAAGTATAAATATAACCTCTGAAGATTATTTTGAGGTTAAGAAACTTATTTATTTATTCTATATTTTCAAGCATTCAATTAAACTCTCTAAACTCTTTCAAAATACATTTTATTTTTGTATAACTCTTATGAGAATGTTAGAATAGAAACTCATATTCTTTTATTTTCTAGGATTAGAGAATGAGAAGTGAGACTCTATTATAAAGGAATTGGTTTAAGTGTTTATCCATTAAAACACTTAAGATTTTATTTTTAGTATGAGCCTTGAAAACACTTGTGAATTGGTTATTTGAATAAGCCTTGAAAACTCAAGTTGTAAGGTTTGATTTGAGCCTAAAATTCAAGTTATAAAAATCAATCTAGGGAAATAGATTATGGTGATTCAAAATCCCAACTTGCGGATAAGTTAGGTAGAGATGTAGGATTGTTAAGAATCCAAACTCCATAAATTCTTGTGTTCATCATTTTTTCCTCTCAATATTCTTTTAATTCTTGCTCAAATCTTTTAATTTCTTATTATTGTTCCATAGCCCTATTCACCCCCCCCCCCTTTTAGGGAACTTTCAAAGCTTATACAAATCTATAACTCAATATTCAAAAAGGATGAAATTATTAGTATTTTATGAGCTTTTTTACAAAGTAGTTGGCCCTCAGAGGTTGTCTTTAGATCAAAGAATCACTTTAATACAAGATTTTCTCATTCTTCCTTTAAGAAGAATGAACTTTTTGGCTTGGTTTTCCTTCTTTTCTCTAAAAATGCCCATTCTTTCTTTTTTTTTCAGAGCTCTCTCATCTTCTCTTTTTTTTTTTTTTTTGAGTTTCTAATGGTTGCTAACCCCCTCTCCCTTTTTTTTTCTCTATAATATCCCTTTTTTAGCCTCTATACTTATACAAGACATCCACTTTTTCATTCCCTATCATTCCTCCTTTTTTTCCTTACCTTTTATTATTTAAAAATTCTCATTTTCATGTAATATTTAGGACTGTAATAGTGTAGGGCCCACCTACCAGACCACCATGGTCACCTTTGCATTTAATGCAGATGCAAGTGGCTAGTAAAGAGGCGGCACCTCTTTAATAAGGCAATGCCTCCCCATAGAGGCGATACCTCATCATTGAGACATTATCTTATTAGTTGTAATAACCTAAATTTTTTAAATTATTTTATATAATTAAATATTGAGATTTGCAACATTATTAATAATTTTTATCTTATGTTGTTATTATTACATTAAATTGTTATATATATATATATATATATATATATATAATAGATCAAAACCCACCCATCCGATCAACACCTATTCTCCTTACACATTTTCTTTTAACTCTTTCCTGTTTCTTTCCCTCTTCTTGCTGTCTTTCTTCTTTTTTTTTCAGCAACCATCTACTTCTTTCTTCCTCCAATAGCAACACCACCACCACCACCAACAACAACAACAACTATGATAGAACATCATCAATGATGGCAACCACAATAAGAACAATAGGGACAACAACATCAACGACAGCAGCCACCATCCCTCTCCTAGATTTTTGTTTTAAGTGAGTCTTAGGTTAGTTTAGTTGATTTTGTTAGGTTAATTATTAGTTTTTTGTTAGTTAATTGTTAGCAGTTTGTTAGTTAATTGCTAGTTGTTTATTAGTTATTGTGTTTATCTTAATTTAGTTAATTAATATAATTTTTGCTTAATTTATTTTTAACATTTGGTTGGTTTTTGAGTTGATCTATATGTAATTAGTTGATTTTAAATTATTTTAGTTAATTTTAATTATGGGTACTTTGAATATTTTAATAACATAAATTGTAATTTTTGTTAATTATGTTAATTAATTATTTGGGTTGAATATTAATTTAATTAGTTTTAGTCAATTAAGTTAGTAATTTTTGTGTTAATAAAATTATTTTTAGTAAATTTATATTATTTTTGAGGAATTATTATGTTTATGTGAATATTGGAATTTTAGGGTAATTATGTAATTTGGTGGCAAATATGGTTAAATTATATTTTAAATGGTTTTAGAATTTTATAGAGTACTAGAATAATTTTTATAAATTATTTACTATTTTTAACTAATTAATACTAATTTTCAAAAATTATATTCAAATAATATATTATTTACTAATTTGGTGATTAAGTGGATTTTTAATTATTTTTATTACATATTTAAGCTATTTGAACACATAAAAGTGAATTTTTACTATGTTATAGTGAATTATTGAAAATTTGGATTTTATTAATAATATATTATTATTTTAGATTTTTATTTAATTATTGTGAAAATAATTGTATTTGATGTTTTATTATTTAAATATATTATATTTTGGTATTTTGAAGATATTTATGGGATTTAATGATTTTTTTTATATATTTATTATATTATTTGATTTTTGGTGAATTATGAACCTCAGGTTGGGAAATTATGCAGTTTGAGGGTCCTAACCCGAGGTGTTGTACAATTTGTGTTAGACATGTGTATTTCTTGCAAGATCGGCTCTACTTTTTAGTAGAGAGATGTCCATTTTATAAAGGAAGTTTTATCAAATTTTTGGTAGAATTCTCGTAAAATGTGATGTTAGGTCGATCTTGAGTTTCTGTGTTTGTCTGGTTTTTGTATTCCTAGATCAAGTCTCTTTTAGAAGTATAAGTTAAATTTATTATGATTTATCATTATTTATTTTCTCATTGCGCCGAGACCGAAGCCTAACGGACCAGGCCCGTCAAGCCAGTCTCGAGGAGTGCAGAATTGTAAGTTATTATCTTATATATACATCATATATAGGATGCATGATATTGAATATTCATGTTTTTAATATGTATTTATGCATGAATTGTTTTATTAAATGTTTTAGTATATGTTAGGTATATTTTCAGTATATTTTTGGTATATTTCAACATATTTGCATGTTATATTTTCAATATACACTTAGGATATTTTTTGTATATTCATGGTTTATATTCGGTATATTTATGGTTGATTTCGGATTTATGTCGCATATATATACTTGAATTATATTTAGTATATTTTTGGTATATTTCTTGTATATATATAGTTTATTTCATTATTATGAATGTTATTATGTTTAATTGTGCATTATTTATTTTCCCATATGTATATTCAATTTTAATTGAAGGATATCGATAAAATGTGCTACCTAGTGGGCAGCACTAGGACTATGTACGTACCAGTGCGATAGATTTTAGGAATGAGTTATTAAATCACTTGTGGTGAATTTTATTTGATTGATTATTTTGAGATTAATGTGATTGAGTAGTGTGGTTGCTGGAACTCGGTTGAGCTAGTGTTTCAGGGTCAATCACACTGACAGTGAGACTGTTGGAGCTTAGTTGACTTAGTGTCTCAGGGCTAGTGTACTGTCCAAAACGGAATAAGAGAATTAACTTGGAATTAAGTGAGCCTATGTAATAACCCTAGTTTTTAAACTATTTTATTTTAAAATAGGATATACAGTATTAATAAAGTTTAAAAAATAAATTTAATTATTTATTATTTGATGATTATTACTATCATTATTTTATGTCAACTTAGGGTTCCTTATGAATATTTATTTTGAGACTTAGTATTTCGAATAATTTATTTATGTTATTCCTATTTATTACTTTGAATGACATTATTTTAACAGTATTTAACTTAGTGTATGTCATGACCCAAAACAGGGGCCATGACCGGTGCTAGGGAATGGGAATTCTTTCGAATCCAGAACCCGTAGCAAGCCTAAAAATAAAATAAAATAAACAATAGTAATAACAACAATATATAATGCAGCGGAAATAAAAATCATAAATATAATAATAGCATATGCACCAACTGGATTTAAATCAATCCTCATCATTTCATATATATAAATCTTTTGATACAAATCCAGTTCAAATATATAATACAACATCTCTTTAAATATTTAATGACTACTGCAGTGTCTAGATAAAATAAAACTCAAGACTCAGAGAAGCAGTTTACATAAAGAAGCCGGGGCAGAAGAAATCCAGCGTACAGGCCTGCTACTGAGGTCTGAAGATGATGACTCTCCTGAAAAGTAGTCAACGGAGGGGAGTCAGACCTCACTGAGTGAATTACTATAATATATATACATGCACACTAAATGACAATGCATACAATCACAGTATATATCTAATATGTATATATACAGGCAAATACACATAGATGCTGTAAAATCATTTTATATATATTTTACTAAAAATCATCATTTATGAAGGATCACATAGAACCCTAGAATATCGCAACCTCGAAAACAATGTTAGACAACACTCTAACCATACAGGCTCACTTATTCCAAATATGTCCACTTAATCCATTTAGACAGTAGACTGGCCCCGAGACACTAAGTCAACCGAGCTCCAGCAGTCTAACTGCCAGTGTGATTGGCCCCGAGACAATTGGTCAACCGAGCTCCAGCAATCACACCTCCAAACCATATCTCACATATCAAATAATCATAACCAATCAATATCCACAAATGGTTAGTAATATAACCTATCTGCTATAAGCGTACCGATACGTACTCGGTCCTAGTGCTGCCCACTAGGTAGCACGTTCTATTGATATCCTTCATTAATAATATAAAACATTCATTCACAAATAAATGATGCATGAATTTAAATAACATAACAATATAAACCATATATATACTGGAAATATACCAAAAGTAAACCAGGTATATTTCGAGTATATATACGTCAAATAAATTCAATCAAATTATAAATTAAGCTAGAAATATATTTAAAAACATTTTAAATATAATTTATTGATAAAACATGCATATAATTTAATATATACCAAAAATAAACCAAAAATATACTTAAATACAAATCACATTATTTATGCATATTTAATCAAAATAAAACATATATTTCTAAAATTATGCATCCTAAAGCATATATATATATAAAATAGCAACTCACACTTAGTGCGTTCCACGAGATGGATCCGACGGGCCGGGTCCACTAGGCCTCGGTCTCGGCGCAACTAAACAAACAATAACGATAAAAATCAGAATAACCTTAACAGAAATCCTAGAATTCGATCTAGAATATTAAACACAAAAAAGGAATTAGGGATCGACCGGACATCATGTTTTACGAGAATTCTATCGAAAATTCGACAGAACCTCCCTTGTAAAACGGACATCTCTTTACTCAAAGAGTAGAGCCGACCCTGCAAAGAAACACACTTCGAAAAATATGCACAACAACAAATCCACAACCCCTCAGTCGGACTCCAAACTACAGTCTACCGATCGGGGTCCACAATTCACGGAACAATTATGAAAATACCAAAAATACCCTTATAACATAGAAATTCGTTTTATAGGTAAAAATTACATAATTAACCTTAAAACACAATAAAAACCGATAAAAACTCATTTTATTAGAAAAATCATATATTATATATATAATTGAAAATAATTCACGAAAAATAGTTTTAATCAGTTAAAAATACTAAATAATTTATAGAAATCATTTTTATACCTTAAATAACTATTAAAACCAATTAAATTACATTTTTAGCAAATTTTTTATAAAATTACCAAAATGCCCTTATATATATAAATATACTAAAATTACTTCAAAAATTCACCAAAACTTATACAAGTATCCAAAATTAATTTTCTCAACATATTTATCAATAATATCAATAATTAAACTCAATTAACCAATTAATTTCAATTAAAAACACAATTAACCTAATTTTCCCAAAATTACATAAATTTAAATAATTCAAAATAAATACTTAGAAATTCATAAAAATTCCAAATAAATTCCTATAATTCATTTTAACACCCATAATTATCATAAAACACAATTTCATAATTTATTTAATTAATTTCCGAAAATTAGAAAATAATATTAAAATATTCAAAAATACCCAAAAATCAAATTAATCTCCAAAAATTCCAAAAAAATTCACACATGAATATTAAGCTACTAAGATCAACATTTGTGAAGGTAGTTTTCATGAATCAAGAAATTCAAAGCTCAAAAAAATCAAAAACCCTAAAATGGCCGAAATCAAAAATTCGAAACCTAAGCAAATCAAGACCAATTCAGCTCAAACCAAAGCTAGAATCACACTCACCGGAGCTCAAGGAAAAGAAAGAGACTGGCGGTGTCAAAAATGGTGGCCGGAATCTTTGTGATCGACGGTTGCTCGACTTTCAGCTTCTCCGGCCAAAAATGGCTTCCAAGCGCCGGAATCAGCTGCTACAAGCGGCGAGGAAGGCTGGGGAAGGTGGTGGCACACCAACAGCAAGGAAACGGCATGACAGACGGCGGACGGCGATGGGGAAGGTTATCGGGGAAGAAGATGCACACGGGGGCAAAATGGTAATTTTTCCAGAAGTTTGATTTTTAATGTATTATATGTATATATATATACTTTATACTATATATTAAAATAATATTAAATTAAAAACATTAAATATACACCACACACATATAATTTAATATTTTAATAATTTATACTAAATAAAATTAATTAAATAACAATAAAACTAATAAATAATTAATAAAATATTAGGGTAATATTAAACCCTAATTAAATAAATAATTACACATAGGCTTTATTTAGTATTTTAAAAATACGTATGAGTTCATGCAAGTCCGAAAATATATTTAAAATAATTAATAATAAATTATTTATGTGAAAATTTCCCCGAAAATGAAAGTCTCGGGAAAATTTTACGTAAAGCACTGTAAATAATATACAATAATTAAAATAGGTTTTAAATACATATCAACTCGTAAAAATATCATAATATATAAAAAAATTATTAACACTACATATCCCGGTACAGTGTTAAAATGTTTAAAAAAATATGGGATATTACAGTGTATTTTATTTTAATATTATTATTATTTTATTAAATTACATTATTTCATGGATATTTTATGTGTTATTGTATATATATATATATATACACACACACACACACACGCATATATTAGGGTTTATTTTTTTTTTTTTAATGTTTGTTATTATAATGCGTGAAGATACATGTGTGTGTGGAGATTAGTGTATATATATACATTTACCTTCTCCTTCCTGTGGACAACCCGAACCACCACCATCGCGTCACCGCTATTCCTCCCCTGTCAATGTGCCGTCTAGCCATCCAGCTCCACCAGCAGCGCCGTTGTCCTCCCCTCTCTTCCCCGATGCTGGCAGCAGCTCCTGCAACAGTGAGAAGCCAAAAGTTGACCTCTCCTTTGTTCTCCATGATTCCACCTACCATTTTTCTCACCATCAGTCTCATTCTCTTCCTCTCTCATCTGTGAGTGTAAATCCAAGCTTCCTTTGAGCTTAAAACTCAATTTGGTGAGGTGTTGCTCAAGTTTTTTATTTCGGTCCATTAGGGTTTTTTAATTTTTTTTTTTTGGGTGTTAATGGTTGATTCATGAAAAACTCCTTTGCAAATGTTGATCCTACTAGCTTAAGCTACTCCTATGAATTTTTGTGTGATTTTTAGAAATTATTTTGATTTTTGTGAATTTTTGAATATTTTATTAATTTTCATAAATTACTTATATAAATTATGAAATTGTGATTTTGGGTATTATTAGTAGTTATTATTAATTTTAGAGTTCAGTTTATAATTTTTGTGATTTTTGTGTAATTTTTATAATTATTTTAGGTTTATGTCAATTTTGAAAAATTAGGTTAAATATATATTTTGTTAGAAATAATTGGTTAATTATATGTTTTTATTGATATTATTGAGATATATGTTGAGAAAATAATTTTTGTGTATTTATATAATTTTTATTGAATTTTTGAGTATTATTAGTATATTATGTGAATTTTTGAAGATTAAGGTTAATTGTGTAATTTGGTGATAATTTTAGTTAAACACTATGTTTAATTGGTTTTAATATTATTTGTGGTATAAAAATGATTTTTATAAAGTATTTACTAATTTTAACTAATTAATACTAATTTTCAAAAATTATTTTCAAATAATATATAATATACTATTTTTATAATAAAATGGATTTTTAGTAATTTTTAATATGTATTTGGACTAATTAAGTTATTTGGATTTATAAAATGAATTTTTATTAATATTTGTGTAATTTTTGGAAAAAGAGATTTTTAATAATATCATTATTATTTAGGGTTTTTAAGTAATTATTAGGAAAATAATTATTTTGATATTTTTATGATAAATATACTATATTTTGATGTTTCGAGGGTATTTATGGTAATTGTTGATTTTTAATATATTTTGTTATATTATGTGAATTTTGGTAAATTGTGGATCTCGGTTGGGGGAATTTTGTAGTTTGGGATCCCAATCGAGGGTTGTGAGAATTTTTATATTAGAAGTATATTTTTGTTGCAGGACCGACTCTACTTTTTACTAGAGAGATGTATGTTTTACAGAGGAGGTTATGTCGAATTTTTTATAGATTTCTCGTAAAACGTAACATCGGATCTAATTCTTATTCTATGTCTGTCTGTATTTTGTAATTCTAGATTGAGTCTCTAGAAGTCTAAGTTAGATTTATTCTGATTTCATGATCATTTTTATTGTTTAGTTACACTGAGATTGAAGCCTAGCGGACCAGGCTCGTCGGACCAGTCTCATGGAGCGCATCCTTATGAGTTGTTATTATATATATACATTGCTTTAGGTTGCATGTTTTAGATTATATGTTTTAAATGTAAAATTTTGCATAATTGTTTTATTAAATGCTTGAGTATATTTTAGGTATATTTTTAGTATATTCTAGGTATATTTTGAAATAAATGCATGTTTTACTTTTGATTTATATTTAAATTATTTTCAAGAATATTATTGGTTTATTTTGAGTATATTCCATGATTTATTTGAGTTTATTTTACATATATATACTTGAATATAATTATTTTATTTTAGGTATATTTCTGGTATATATATATGGTTTATTTGATTATTATGAATGACTTTATGCATTATGTGTTTATTTGAATGTATGTTTTATTTTAAATGAAGGATATCAATAAAACGTGCTTCCTAGTGGGCAGCACTAGGACCGAGTACGTATCGATGCGATAGATTTAGGTTGAATTACTAGCTTATTTGTGGATTATGACTTGATTGATTTAATTGATGTGCGATGTGATTGATGGTGTGGTTGCTGGAGCTCAGTTGACCAAGTGTCTCGGGGCCAATCACACTGACAGTCAGACTGCTGGAGCTCGATCGACTTAGTGTCTTGAGGTCAGTCTACTGTCCAGTTGGATTAAGTGAATTTACTTGGAATTAAGTGAGCCAATATGGCTAGAGTGTTTTCTATTGATAATTGAGGTTGCAATCATTAGGGTTCTATTTTATCCTTCATAAATTGATGTTTTTCAGTATTATATATATAAGTGATTTTCAGCATCTGTGTGTACATGCCTGTATATATATTTATTATATACATATGATTGTTTGCATTTGTCATTTAGTAATATATGTATATATATTATAACAATTCACTCAGTGAGGTCTGACTCCCCTCTATTGATATTTTTGTAGGAGAGTCCTCTTCTTCAGACCTCAGCAGTAGGCTATCCGTCGGATTTCTTCCGCCCCGGCTCTATTATGTAAATCTTTTACCTAGTTTTATTATTTTATTCTAGAAAACTACAGTAGTTGTATTTATATTAGCCAGAAGTTGTACTCTATATTTATGTATGTTGATTTTAGTTCAAAGAGGCCTGTCTCTAAATGTTGTATTAAAATATTTTTTTTATGATATGAGGAGATTATTTAGTACATAATTATTGAGATTTAAATTCTGATGTATTTTTAGTTATTTTATTTTAATTATTGTTTGATTTTATTCTTTTGAGGCTTGCTACAGGTTTCAGATTCGAAAGAATTCCCATTCCCTAGCGCCAGTCATAGCTGCCGGTTTGGGTCATGACAAAGTTAGTATTAAAGCAGAGTTTTATATCAGGGCCTTAGTTATTGAGTTATGGCCCTAGTTTTTCTGTGTTATGTTTTCTTTTAAAACTACTGCAATTAATTAGGTTTGAGTATGTCTTGATAAGTATTCCTTGATTTAGTTTTCTATGTTACTATTAGTTATCTGTTTTGTCTGAATCCTTTTATTTATTTTTTCAGAATAAGGAGGCAAGTGCATGTTGCTCCACCGGTCATTGAGGCTGAGGATGATGAGTCCTTCCAATATGAGATTTTACCTCCTGAACCGCCAGCTAGGCATAGAGGTCAAGGTAGAGGTAGACCTCGAGGAGCAGTAGGTCGCCATAGACAAAGAGAGCTACAGGATGAGGAACCTGTAAAGCATAAGTATAAGGATATTCCAGTACCTCCTGTTGTACCGCCTATTCAGCTTGCCTATCAACAGGGTATGTCTGACCTTGAGGCAGCCCTGTTCTATGCCAGAGTCAGCAAGATAGCTTTTGATGGGACTTCTAACCCTCTAGATTTTCTACATGCGATCAAGATAAGGACTCTAACTGCTCACACTGAGTACCAGTGAATCATGATAGTTGAGCTGTCAGTTGAGAGACCAGCTCTGGACTAGTTTATTCAGATGATTCAGCCATACATAATGACGATGACTTAAGCTCAATTTAGAGAGCGATTCATAAGGAGATTCTACCCAGAGCCACTCCATATGAGCTACAGACTCCGACTGACTAGCATTACCCTAGGTGACAAATCTATTGTGGGCTACACTAGAGAGTTCCTTTGACTCGGTAGATATGCAGAGGACCTGATGTGAGATCAGTACTTTACAGTCATTACTTATGTCACTGGTTTAGGTTTTGCATTTGTTGGTATGCCTACGCAGGCCTTACTCTAGAGTCAGTGATAGAGTTGGCTAAGGAGATTGAGTTGAGGCTAGTCAGGCAAAGAGCTATGTTTGATTATTACCAGTTGGGCATTCAGTTAGGTGGATTTCACACTACTTCGTACTCAAGTTTTTAGATTAGTTTGAGTAGTTAGTAAAGGAGCCTAGCTCAACAGAGTTAGAGGCAGCAGCAGAGGGTATATAGGAGCAGTAGACATAGCCATGAAGGTCAGCATAAACCATTCAAACTTGGGTCAGGTGCTTTGAGCAGTAGCGGTGGCCGCAGTTATGAGTCAGCTGCTAGTATTTATCAGACGTGTGGCAGAGTCCATTAGGGACCATGTTATATGACACCGCTGACGTGTTTTAGATATGGATAGATGAGACATTTTGCTAGATCATGTCCCTATTCTAGTTATCAGTAACCGCAGATTCTGCGATTCCATTAGCAATCGATTGCTAGTGCAGCACCCGTTCCTTTTTAATTGCCTCCAGCTCAGCACTAGAGTTATACTCAGATTGTTCCTCAGCAGGGTCGTGGTAGAGGTACTAGAGGAGGTGCTAGAGGTATTGGCCAGGCTTCTACCAGTTAGCAGGGAGGTCGAGGTCAAGCCAGAGTCTTCCATCTCGCTTAGCAGGATGCTCAGGCTTTTAATGCAGTCGTGGTAGGTATTGCTTCTGTCTATTACCTGGATGCATGGGTTCTGTTTGATCCAGGTGCCACACATTCATTTATTTCTCCTATTTTTGCTTCCAAGTCTTGTTAGCAAGCTTTAAGGATGGCTTTTCCTCTTTTTATTGCCACTCCTCTAAGTGATTCTTTGGAAATCGATGTTATTTTTTCTGGTTGTCTAGTTCTTGTTGGAGGTAAAGAATTATCCACTGATTTAATTTTATTGAATGTGATGAAATTTGATGTTATTCTAGGTATGGATTGGTTATCTCAACACTATACCATGGTGGATTATTGAAGTAAAGAGATGACTTTTAGAATTCCTAGTAAAGAATAATTTACATTTGTTGGTGATAAGAGTTTTACACCTCAGAATCTCATTTTCGCTATTACGGCTAGAAAGTTGCTGAGGAAGGGTTGTCAGGGTTATTTGACATTAGTCAAGGATACTTCAGTAGAGAAGTTGTCACTCAAAGATGTTCTTATTGCCTATGAGTTTCTTGATGTTTTTACTAAGGAGTTGCCAAGTTTACTACCTCACAGAGAGATTGAGTTCTGTATAGATGTGGTTCCAACCACTAGCCCTATTTCTATGCCACCCTATAGAATGGCTCCTACAGAGTTGAAGGAGTAGTTGTAAGAATTATTGGATAAGGGTTTTATTAGACCCAGTGTTTCTCCTTAGGGTGCACCAGTCCTATTTATAAAGAAGAAGGATGGTACCCTGAGACTGTGCATTGACTACAAAGAGCTTAATAAAGTGACAATGAAGAACAAGTATCCTCTCTCAAGGATAAATGACTTGTTTGATCAGCTACAGGGTGCACAGTTCTTTTTCAAGATTGATTTAAGGTTGGGTTATCATCAGTTGCGGATCAGTGAAGCTAATGTTCCTAAAATAGCATGTTGCACTCGATATGGCCATTATAAGTTTCTGGTGATGTCTTTTGGCTTGACTAATGCACTAGTAGCTTTTATGGACTTAATGAACAGGGTATTTAGACCATTTGTGGATCAATTTATGGTAGTCTTCATTGATGATATATTGGTGTATTCGAGGAGTATGGAAGAACATGTATATCATTTGAGGACAGTACTACAGACACTAAGAGAACATCAGCTTTATGCTAAATTCTCAAAGTGTGATTTCTGGATGGAGAGTGTTGCATTTCTTGTACACGTGGTGTCTACAGAGGGTATCCAGGTTGATCTATAAAAGATTGAGGCAGTGTCTAAGTGGCATAAACTAACTTCAGTTACTGAGATTCAGAGTTTTCTAGGTTTAACTAGGTATTGTAGGAGGTTTGTGCAGGATTTTTCTAGAATTTCAGCTCTTATGACTTGTTTGACTTAGAAGAATGTAAGGTTTGAGTGGTCAGAAGCTTATGAGAATAGTTTCCAGTTATTAAAGGAGAAGTTGACCACAACTCTAGTTTTGGCTTTGCCTAATAGAGTGGACAAGTTCACAATGTATTGTGATGTTTCTAGAGTTGGCCTAGGTTGTGTGTTGATGCAGAATGGTAGGGTAATAGCCTATGCTTTGAGGCAGTTAAAGAAGCATGAACAAAACTATCCTACCCACGACCTAGAGATGGCTACAGTGATCTTTGCTCTCAAGATCTGGAGACGTTATTTGTATGGGGTGACTTGTGAGATTTTTACTGATCACAAAAGCCTTAAGTACATTTTCCAGCAAAGAGATCTGAATCTGAGGCAAAGAAGATGGTTAGAATTATTGAAAGATTATGACTGTGAGATTCTATATCATCTAGGCAAGGCTAATATGGTAGCAAATGTCTTAAGTAGGAAGTCCTCAAGTACTCTTGCTCACATCAATATGGAGAGGAGACCGTTGATCCAAGGGTTGCATCAATTAGTAGATCAAGGTCTAATGATGAAGATGAGTAGATCAGGTGGATTGCTAGCTCAGTTTAAGGTGCAATTTATATTAAGAGATAGGATTAAGGTAGCTCAAAGCTGAGATCCTATTCTGGAAGAGCTTGCAGAGAATGTTCGAACAAGGAAGTTCACTGATTTCACACTTGATGATGATGTTTTTTTGTGGATTAGTGGTAGATTATGTATTCCTAATGTGGCTAATTTGAGAGAAGAGATCCTTGAGGAAGCACATTCTACAACCTACAGCGTACATCCAGGTGTCACTAAGATGTCCCATAGTATTAAAGACTTGTATTGGTGGGATGGACTGAAGAAGGATGTCACTAATTATGTTACTAAGTGTTTGACGTGTCAGCAAGTGAAAGCTGAACATCAGAAGCCTTCTAGGAAGCTTTAGCCTCTTCCTATTCCTGAGTGGAAATGGGAAAGGATTGCTATGGATTTTGTGGTTGGTTTACCTCGTTCTAAGGATGGATACGATTCCATCTGGGTAATTGTGGACAGGTTGACCAAGTCTGCACATTTCTTGCCTGTGAAAACTACTTATTCTAGAGCTAGATTGGCAAAGTTGTATGTGAAGCATATTATGTGCCTTTATGGAGTACCTGTGTCTATTGTGTCAGACAGAGGTTCAGTGTTTACCTCTTATTTTTGTCAGAAGCTACAGGAAGCAAAGGGCACTAGGTTGGATTTTAGTACTGCTTTTCATCCTTAGACAAATGGTCAGTCTGAGAGGATGATCCAGACATTGGAAGATATGTTACAAATGTGTGTTTTGGATTTAAGAGGTAGCTGGGATGATCATTTTCCACTCATCGAGTTTGCATATAATAACAGCTACCATAGGAATATTAAAATGGCACCATATGAGGTTTTGTACGGAAGGAAGTGTATATATATATATAATAACACATAAAATATCCATGCAATAATGTACTTTAATAAAATAATAATAATATTAAAATAAAATACACTAAGTTAAATACTATTAGAGTAATGTCATTCAAAGTAATAAATAGGAATAACATAAATAAATTATCCGAAATACTAAGTCTCAAAATAAATATTCACAAGGAACCCTAATTTGACATAAAATAATGATAGTAATAGTCATCAAATAATAAATAATTAAATTTATTTTTTAAACTTTATTAATAATGCATATCCTATTTTAAAATAAAATATACACATTTACCTTCTCCTTCCTGTGGACAACCCGAACCACCACCATTCACCATCGTGCCGCCACCGGTCCTCCCATGTCAGTGTGCCGTCTGGCCATCCAGCTTCACCAGCAGCTCCGCCGTCCTCCTCTCTCTTCCCTGGCGCCGGCCGCAACTCCTGCAACAGTGAGAAGCCGAAAGTTGACCTCTTCTTCATTCCTCATGATTACGGCCATCATTTTCCTCACCGCCGGTCTCATTTTCTTCCTCTCTTGCCAGTGAGTGTAAATCCAAGCTTCCTTTTAGCTTAAAACTCAATTTTGTGAGGTGTTGATCAAGTTTTTTATTTCGGTCATTAGGGTTTTTAATTCTTTTAGGGTGTTAATGGTTGATTCATGAAAAACTCCTTTACAAATGATGATCCTACTAGCTTAAGCTACTCCCATGAATTTTTGTGTGATTTTTAGAAATTATTTTGATTTTTGTGAATTTTTGAATATTTTATTATTATTTTATTAATTTTCATAAATTACTTATATAAATTATGAAATTGTGATTTTTGGTATTATTAGTAGTTATTATTAATTTTAAGTTGAGTTTATAATTTTTGTGATGTTTTTGAAATTTTTATAATTATTTTAGGTTTATGTCAATTTTGAAAAATTAGGTTAAATATATATTTTGTTAGAAATAATTGGTTAATTATATGCTTTTTTTGATATTATTGAGATATATGTTGAGAAAATAATTTTTATGTATTTATATAATTTTTATTGAATTTTTGAATATTAGGGTTAATTATGTAATTTGGTGATAATTTTAGTTAAACACTATGTTTCATTGGTTTTAATATTATTTGTGGTAAAAAATGATTTTTATAAATTATTTACTAATTTTAAGTAATTAATACTAATTTTTGAAAATTATTTTCAAATAATATATAATATACTATTTTTGTAATAAAATGGATTTTTAGTAAGTTTTAATATGTATTTGGACTAATTAAGTTATTTGGATTTATAAAATGAATTTTTGTTAATATTTGTGTAATTATTGGATAAAGGGATTTTTAATAATATTATATTATTATTCAGGGTTTTTAAGTAATTATTAGGAAAATAATTATTTTGATATTTTTATGATAAATATACTATATTTTGATGTTTCGAGGGTATTTATGGTAATTGTTGATTTTTAATATATTTTATTATATTATGTGAATTTTGGTGAATTGTGGACCTTAGTTGGGGGAATTTTATAGTTCGGGATCCCAACCGAGAGTTGTGAGAATTTTTATATTAGAAGTGTATTTTTCTTGAAAGACCGGCTCTACTTTTTAGTAGAGAGATGTCCATTTTACAAAGGAGGTTCTGTTGAATTTTTGGTAGATTTCTCATAAAACGTGACATTAGGTTTATTTCCTATTTTGTGTCTGTCTGTATTTTGTAATTATAGATCGAGTCTCTAGAAGTCTAAATTAGATTTATTCTGATTTCGTGATCATTTGTATTGTTTAGTTGCGTCGAGACCGAGGCTTAGCGAACCAGACTTGTCGGACCAATCTCGTGGAGCGCATCCCTGTGAATTGTTATTATATATATACATTGCTTTAGGTTGCATGCTTTAGAATTATATGTTTTAAATGTAAAATTTTGCATAATTGTTTTATTAAATGTTTGAGTATATTTGTAGTATATTCTAGGTATATTTTGAAATAACTGCATGTGTTACTTTTGATTTATATTTAAATTATTTTCAAGAATATTATTGGTTTATTTTGAGTATATTCCATGATTTATTTGAATTTATTTTACATATATATACTTGAAATATACTTAGTTTATTTTAGGTATATTTCTGGTATATATATATGGTTTATTTGATTATTATGAATGACTTTATGCATTATGTGTTGATTTGAATGTATGTTTTATTTTAAATGAAGGATATCGATAGAACGTTCTTCCTAGTGGGCAGCACTAGGACCAAGTATGTATTGGTGCAATAGATGTAGGTTAAATTACTAGCTTATTTGTGGATTATGACTTGATTGATTTGATTAATGTGCGATGTGATTGATGGTGTGATTGCTAGAGCTCGGTTGACCAAGTGTCTAGGGGCCAATCACACTGACAGTCAGACTGCTGGAGCTCAGTCGACTTAGTGTCTCGGTGCTAGTCTACTGTCCAGTTGGATTAAGTGAATTTATTTGGAATTAAGTGAGCCAATATGGCTCGAGTGTTTTCTACTGATAATTGAGGTTGCGATCATTAGGGTTCTATTTTATCCTTCATAAACTAATGTTTTTCAGTATTATATATATAAGTGATTTTCAACATCTGTGTGTACATGCCTGTATATATATTTATTATATATATATATATGATTGTTTGCATTTGTCATTTAGTAATGCGTGTATATATATTATAATAATTCACTCAGTGAGGTTTGACTCCCCTCAGTTGATATTTTTAAAAGAGAGTCCTCTTCTTCAGACCTTAGCAGTAGGTCTATTTATCGGATTTCTTTCATCCCGGCTCTATTATGTAAATCTTTTGCCTAGTTTTATTATTTTATTCTAGAAAATTACAGTAGTTGTATTTATATTAGTTAAAAGTTGTACTCTGTATTTATGTATGTTGATTTTAATTCAGAAAGGCCTATCTTTAAATGTTGTATTAAAATATTTTTTTTATGATATGAGGAGATTATTTAGTACATAGTTATTGAGATTTAAATTTTGATGTATTTTTAGTTATTTTATTTTAATTATTGTTTGTTTTTATTCTTTTAAGGCTTGCTACGGTTCCAAATTCGAAAGAATTCTCGTTCCCTAGCATCGGTCATGGCCTTCGGTTTGGGTCTTGACAGCCTATATGGCTAAAGAGATATTTTTTATTGAGGTTGTGATTAATTAGGGTTCTATTTGATCCTTCATTAATATAAATCTTTTTCAGCATTTATTATACGTAAAAGTGATTTCAACATCTATGTGAAATGTCTGTATGTATTTATTTTATTTACTGATTCTTGATTGCATATGACATTAGGAGGTGCATGTATATATAATATAATAATTCACTCAATGAGGTCTAATTCCCTTCAGTAGTTTATTTTTTAGGAGATTCTTCTTCCTCAGACCTCAGAAGTAGGCCTATATGCCGGACTTCTTTAGCCTTGGCTAATTTATGTAAATTACTTATCTTAATTTTATTGTACTCTAAAAAACTGCAATAATAATAGTACTTTATATCTGTAGAATGTTGTTTTTAATGTTAGAGACCTTTCTCTAAATATTGTATGCAAATATTTTATTTATTGATATGACATTAAGGATTTATTTTATATTGATTTAAGTTTTAAATTATGGTGTATTTTTTTTATTTTTTTATTACATGCTTTTATTCTTTTAAGGCTTGCTACGAGTTCCGAATTCAAAAGAATTCTCATTCCCTAGCACGGGTCATGACTCCTGGTTTAGGTCGTGAGAAAGTTGGTATCAAAGCCCTAGGTTATTAGTGTTGTGGACCTAGGTTTTTAGAGTCTTGTTTTCTTTGAAACTGCTGCAATAAATTTGGTTTGACTTCATCTTTGAAAAGAATTCATTTTTTAATTCCACGTAACCGTTAGGGTTTTTATTTATTATTTGTTTACTATTTGTGATTGTTTGAATTGTATGTTTTGCTTTTGTTCTTTTCCATTTATGGCAAGCGCATGTCGCTCCATCGATCAATGAGACCGATGACGAAGAGTGTTTTAAAGATGAGAACTAGATGATCATTGTAGATAGAGGGAACAACATAATAAAGAGCTTATAGCTTGAGGTTTTGATGATGTTGCCAATGCACCAGGAATTCCGAAGGGTGCAGTGGTGATACCTTCAATCATACAACAGATGCAACCCTTATTTTAGTATAGAACTCAAAATATGTCCATTCTGCATATATTTAGTGTTTTGAATCTTGTTGATTTTCACATCTTTTCAAGTGAAGTGAACGTGAACTGCTTCTACCAGAGAGAAAATATATATATTGCTAAGCAGTCCTTTCAAGTTGAAGTTGTGATTCTAGTTTTAGCCCCTACTACACCTATCTAGTATAGGGGTAGGTCAAAGGCAACTGGAACTTAAAGGTCATATTATATGAGGTACAGGCAACCTTTGAACTTGAACTTGCAGCAATTATGGCTGGGATAGCCAAGGTTAATGAAGGCTATATAGCACTTAATCAAGTATGAAAATTTCTTTGAATATGCTTTAATGAAGGAATCAGAAGATGTTTAATATGAATGCAACATTCTTGTACTCTTTGATGGTGAAGTTATCAGTTGTGACTGTAGTGTAATATTGATGCATGCAAACAAATTAGTTTTATATAACTTATATGTCATGATGGGAGTTTAAAGAGTGATTTCCAAGATACATCCATCCATCTTCAAGGAGGGATAATTACACGTGGCACTATTATACAGAGTAAGAGAACAACAGTCAGTTGAGAAAAATACCATGAACTCTTCAATCTATCGCATCATGTTGTAGACGTGATATTGTATAAGAAGAGACTAGTAGAACTGTATGTTACAGGATTAAGTTCAGTATATTAGTATCCAAGCTAAGAACTGATATTTAAAGAGTTATTCGTAAATTCATTCCTTCTAGGCGTAATTGACTTGAGGATGAATTTTAATGTTATCCTTCGAATGGATTGGTCGTCTCAGCATTATGCTATTTTGGATTGTCAGAGAAAATAAGTGATTTTTAGAATTCAAAATGATGAAGAGTTTAAGTTTATGGGTGACAAGATTTTTATACCTCAGAATCTCATCTTTGCTATCACGGCTAGGGAGATGCTAAAGAAGGGTTGTCAGGGATATTTAGCAGTAGTCAAAGATGCAAATATGGAGAAGACTTCTGTTTTAGATGTCCCTATAGCTTCTAAGTTGCCAAGTTTACCACTTCATAGAGAGATTGAATTATGTATAGATGTGGTTCCAAGCACAGCTCCTATTTTGATGCTGCCCTACAGAATGACTCCTACAAAGTTAAAGGAATTAAAGGAGTAGTTGCAGGATTTATTAAATGAGGGTTTTGTTAGACCCAGTGTTTCTCCTTAGGATGCACCAGTCCTATTGTGAAGAAGAAGGATGGTACCCTCAAACTGTGCATTGATTACAAAAAGTTGAATAAGGTGATAGTAAAGAACAAGTATCCTCTCTCGAGGATAGATGATCTATTTGATCAACTTCAAAGTGTACAGTTCTTTTCTAAGATTGACTTAAGGTCGGGCTATCATTAGTTACAAATTAGTGAAGCTAATATTTCTAAAATAGCATTCTGCACTCAATATGGACATTATAAATTCTTAATGATGTCCTTCGGGTTAACTAATGCACCAGTTGCTTTTATGGATCTGATGAATAGGGTATTCATACTATTTATGGATCAGTTTGTGGTAGTCTTCATTGATAATATACTAGTGTATTCAAAGAGAATGGAAAAGCATGTATATCACTTGAGAACTGTACTGCAGACATTGAGAGAACATTAGTTTTATGTTAAATTCTCAAAGTGTGAATTCTGGTTAGACTTAGTGGCATTCTTAGTCCATGTGGTGTCTAGAGATGGCATTCATGTGCCTAGGAAGATAGAGGCAATCACTGAATGGCTAAGACCTATAACAGTTATTAAAGTGAGAAGTTTTCTGGGTTTAGGGGGCTATTACAGGAGATTTGTGAAGGATTTCTCTAAGATTGCCATACCTTTTATCAGACTAACCCATAAGATATTAAGTTCGTGTGGACTGACAGATGTGAGGAGCATTTTCAGTTGCTTAAGGATTTATTGACTTCGGCTCCAATGCCAACTTTGCCTTCTGGTGACGATGAATACACGGTGTATTATGATGCTTCCTGATTAGGATTAGGCTGTGTGATAATGCAGAATGGCAGAGTGGTTGCTTGTGCTTTAAAGCAGTTGAAGAACCACAAGCAGAATTATCTTACTCATGATCTAGAGATGGCAGTAGTTGTATTCGCACTGAAGATTTGGAGACATTATCTGTACGATGTCACTTGTGAAATATACACAGACTATAAGAGCTTGAAGTATATCTTCAAGTAAAGAATCTAACAATCGTAGTCGTTTAGAAGTTCAGGATTCATCCATGCAAGGCAAACGTGGTAGGAAATGCGTTAAGCAGAAATCAGTGGGCAGACTTGCCCATATCAGTATGGAGAGGAGGCCGATTATTCAGGATTTGCATGAGCTAATTGATCAAGGTTTTCAATGGAAAATGACTAAGAAATGCCTTATAGCTCAATTCAAAGTACAATAAGTGTACTTGGATAGAGTTAAGGCAGCTTAAAAAAGGGACCCACTGCTACAGAGAATTATGTTTAAGGTGCAACAGGGTCAATCCAAAGAGTTTATGATTAACAATGAGGGTGTTCTATGCTTGGGTACATAGTTGTGTGTGCCAGATGTTGATGATCTGAAGAAAGAGATCTTGGAAGAGGCACATTTTCTGCTTACAGTATTCATCCAAGTTCTACCAAGATGTATCATAATTTAAAAGATACATACTGGTGGAATGGAATGAAGAAGGATGTTGCAGAATTTGTATCCAGGTGTCTCACATGCCAACAGGTGAAACTAGAGCATCAGAGGCCCTCAGGATTATTACAGCCCATGCCTATCCTAGAGTGGAAATGAGATATAATTGCCATGGATTTTATGACTGGTTTGCCTCGAACGACAGGTGGATTTGATGAAATTTGGGTGATCATTGATAGGTTAACTAAGTTAGCTCACTTTCTGCCGGTTAAGAAGACATACTCCACTGATAGGTTGGCACAGTTGTATGTCAGCAGAATTTTTTATCTTCATGGAGTTCCAGTAAGCATAATATCTAATAGAGGAGGCACTTTTACATCAGTTTTCTAGCAAGACTTACATAAAGCCTTGGGTATAAAGTTAGACTTCAGTACAGCATTCCATCCTCAAACTGATCGTCAGTCTGAAAGGACCATTCAAACTTTAGAGGATATGCTCAAAATGTGTGTGATGAATTTTAGAGGTCAATGGGATAACCACTTGCCACTGATTGAATTTACATATAACAATAGTTATCATGTAAGTATCGAGATGGCTCTGTATGAAGCACTATATGGTAGGAAGTGCATATCACCTTTATATTTGGAAATTAGTGAGAGACAGTTGATAAGTTCAGAACTGGGCAGATTACTTTTGAGAAATTCCCTATCATTCAGCAAAGGTTGAGGACAGCTTTCAGCAGGTAGAAGAGTTATATTGATCCTAGGAGGAAAGATGTTTCCTTTCTAATTGGAGATATAGTGTTTTTAAAGGTATCTCTGATGAAAGGAGTTATGAGGTTCGATAAAAAGTGTAAGTTAGTTCCGAGATACATTGGACCTTTCGAGATACGGTCATGAGTTGGAGAAGTGGCCTATAAATTGGTGTTGCCACCTAAGTTATCTTGAATCCACCTAGTGTTCCATGTATCTATGCTAAGAAAGTATATTCCTAATCCCTCTCACGTACTTCAGCCTCAAGCAGTGGAGCTCAACGAAGATCTATCTTACAAGGAGTACCTAGTGGCGATTGTGGATCGTCAGCTTCGATCCCGAGATATTCCAATGGTGAAAGTGCTTTGTAGTAACCACACAGCAGAAGACTGTACGTGGGAGACAGAATTCGAGATGCAAGTCACCTATCCCTATCTTTTTTCATCAATAGACCTTGTATTTCCTTGCTTTTTTTTGAAATTCAAGGATGAATTTCTGTAAAGGAGGAAGACTGTAATAACCCAAATTTTTTAAAATTATTTTATATAATTAAATATCAAGGTTTACAATGTTATTAATAATTTTTATGTTATGTTGTTATTATTACATTAAATTATTATATTTAATTACTAAATTTAAAATCCTATTTGGAAACCAGTAATATATTTATTATTTCTATATCATTTTATTTACATAGCATTATTATTATTGATTATTATTATTTTCATAGCATTATTTTTTTATAGAGTTATTATTATTATTATTATTATTATTATTATTATTATTATTATTATTATTATTATTATTATTATTATATATCAAAACCCACCCACTCGGTCAACCCCTATTCTCCCTACCCATTTTCTTTCAACTCTTTCCCGTTTCTTTCCCTCTTTTTACTGCCTTTCTTCTTTTTTTTTTTCCAGCAACCATCTAATTCTTTCTTCCTCCAATAGCAACACCAACAACAACAACAACAGCAACAACCATGACAGAATAGCATCAACGACAGCAACCACAAAAAGAACAGCAGGGACAACAACATCAACGACAGTAGCAGCCCTCTTTGTCCTAGATTTCTATTTTAAGTGAGTTTTAGGTTAGTTTAGCTAATTTTGTTAGGTTAATTGTTAGTTGTTTGTTAGTTAATTGTTAGTTGTTTATTAGTTATTGTGTTTATCTTAATTTTTAGTTAATTAATATAATTTTTGCTGAAATTATTTTTAATATTTGGTTGATTTTTGAGTTGATCTATATGTAATTAGTTGATTTTAAATTATTTTAGTTAATTTTAATTATGGGTATTTTTGAATATTTTAATAATATAAATTGTAATTTTTGTTAATTATGTTAATTAATTATTTGGGTTGAATATTGAGTTAATTAGTGTTAGTAATTTTTGTGTTAATAAAATTATTTTTACTAAATTTATATTATTTTTGAGGAATTATTATGTTTATGTGAATATTGGAATTTTGGGGTAATTATGTAATTTGGTTGAAAATATAGTTAAATTATATTTTAAATGGTTTTAGAATTTTATAGAGTATTAGAATAATTTTTATAAATTATTTACTATTTTTAACTAATTAATACTAATTTTCAAAAATTATATTCAAATAATATATTATTTACTAATTTGGTGATTAAATGGATTTTTAATTATTTTTATTACATATTTAAGCTATATGAATATATAAAAGTGAATTTTTACTATTTTACAGTGAATTATTGAAAAATTGGGTTTTTATTAAAATTATATTATTATTTGAGATTTTTATTTCATTATTGCTGAATAATTGTATTTGATGTTTTATTATTTAAATATATTATATTTTGGTATTTTAAGGATGTTTATGGGATTTAATGATTTTTTTATATATTTATTATATTATTTGATTTTTGGTGAATTATGAACCTCGGTTGGGAAATTGTGCAGTTTGGGGTCCCAACCTGAGTTGTTATGCAATTTGTGTTAGAAGTGTGTTTTTCTTACAAGATCAGTTTTATTTTTTAGTAGAGAGATGCCCATTTTACAGAGAAGATTTTGTCGAATTTTTGATAGAATTCTCATAAAATGTGACATCGGGTTGATCTTGAGTTTCTGTGTTTATCAAGTTTTTGTATTCCTAGATCGAGTCTCTTTTAGAAGTATAAGTTAGATTTATTTTCATTTATTGTTTTATTATATGCTTTAGTATATGTTAGGTATATTTTTGATATATTTGAACATATATGCATATTATATTTTCGATATACACTTGGGATATTTTTGGTATATTCATGGTTTATATTCGATATATTTATGGTTGAATTTGGATTTATATAGCATATATATACTTGAATTATATTTAGTATATTTCTAGTAATTTCTGGTATATATATGGTTTATTTCATTATTATGAATGTTAATATGTTTAATTATGCATTTTTATTTTTCCATATGTATATGCCATTTTAATTGAAGGATATTGATAGAACGTGCTACCTAGTAGGCAGTACGAGGACCGTGTATGTACCAGTGTGATAGATTTTAGGAATGAGTTATTAAATCACTTGAGGTGACTTTTATTTTATTGATTATTTTGAGATTGATGTGATTGAGTAGTGTGGTTGTTGGAGCTCGGTTGACCTAGTGTCTCGGAGCCAATCACACTGACAATAAGACTGTTGAAGCTCGGTTGACTTAGTGTCTCGGGGCCAGTTTACTGTCCAAAATAGAATAAGAGAATTAACTTGGAATTAAGTGAGCCTTTATGGCTAGAGAGATGTTTTTTATTGAGGTTACGATTAATTAAGGTTCTATTTGATCCTTTATTAATATAAATGTTTTTTAGCATTTATTATACATAAAAGTGATTTCAATATCTGTATGAAATGCCTGTATGTATTTATTATATACATTGATGCTTGATTGCATATGACATTAGGAGGTGCATGTATATATAATATAATAATTCACTCAATGAGGTCTGACTCCCCTCAGTTGTTTATTTTTCAGGAGATTCTTCTTCCTCAGACCTCAGTAGTAAGCCCATATGTTGGACTTCTTCAAATCTAGCTAGTTTATGTAAATTACTTATCTGACTTTATTGTACTCTAGAAAACTGTAGTAGTAGTAGCAGTACTTTATATCTATAGAATGTTGTTTTTAATGTCAGAGACCTTTTTCTGAATATTGTATGCAAATATTTTATTTATTGATATGACATTAAGTATTTATTTTAGATTGATTTAAGTTTTAAATTCTGGTGTATTTTGTATTTATTTATCGCATGTTTTATTCTTTTAAGGCTTTCTACGGGTTCTGAATTCAAAAGAATTCCCATTCCCTAGCACCGACCATGACTCCTAGCTTGGGTCGTGACATTGGCCCTAACCCAGAATTGAGCCTTTAGGCTAGAATGGGCTTGGACTTTATAAGGATAAAAATTGGGCTTTTAGGTCCATTTTCGAGGAGATTTTAGGTTCTTTTGCATTCAAGCTTCGTACATTCTCATTATTAGGCTTCATTATAGGCCGATCAAATTAATCCACAGTTCACCTCCTATTACGAGCTTATCAAATAAGGTGTCTACAATTTAACCCCTTAATTTTTCAAAAAATTGAACTCATGCAATCAAGTTTTTTGAAAAAATAACATGCACAACAGAAGAGATATTTAACAAAGGATGTACCTGACCTCTGAGGTTCACTCGAGAGCTTAATTCTTCAACTTAAAATGTGACTATGATCCTCAAGAGTTTATCTCGATTAACCATTCATTAATACTTGAATCTTAAATCCTAATTACTTCAAACTAAAAAGCCACTTACTAATACATATGAAATGTGATCCTTAGGAACTCTATCAAGACTGATTGCTCACTCATCTGAAACGTGATTTTTAAGAACTCTATTAAGCCTAATTGCTCACTCATCTAAAATATGATCCTCGGGAACTCTATCAATCTCGATTACTCACTCATCTAAAATGTGACCCTTGAGAATTCTATCAAGCATGATTGCTCACTCATCTAAAATGTGATCCTCAAGAACTCTATCAAGCCTAATTGCTCACTCATTTAAAATGTGATCCTCGGGAACTCTATCAAGCCCGATTGCTTACTCATTTAAAATGTGATCCTCATGAACTCTATCAATCTAGATTCATCACTCATCATAAATGGGAAACTCATACCATCATCCTCGGGTATACAAACCTAAAAGGTAGTCCCTCAATTCTAACACTTCAATTAGAGAAAATCCATAGCTCATCCCTGGTTACGAGTCGATCAAATTGAGTGTCTACAGTTTGCCTCCTACTACGAGCTGATCAAACTGGGCAATGAATTCTTGAATTTGAAACGTGACTATGATACTCGAGAATTCAAACCCAATCAATCACTCATTAATACTTGGATAAGATAACCTTCATCTTCTATGCAATTAACTTCAGGACGCACCCGAGAAATGAATAATAGTAAAAAAAATCTCCTACTTTCATTTTTTTAAAATTCTCCTTTTCTTTTAAAATTACCAAAAAGCCACTTTTTCCTAATAAGGACCTTCTTCTCCCTTTTGTATTTCCACTTCTCTAAGAGCTAGCTTTTTCAAAAGCCCATTCTCTCAAAGTTCTATTCTCCCAAAGGCCCATTCTCTCAAAGTTCCATTCTCCCAAGGGCCCATCCTCTTAAAGGACCTAGTACCACCTTCAGTACATCCTCTGTGACACTTTGGCCTCTCTATCGGAGATGAGACCCCCTTCTAGCAGATGTGCTATCTCATATCTATAGGTTGGCCACTAAAGAGGTTAGTGTACAATTTATTTGATTTTCCTTCAAATAACATCGAGCAATACCGAGTTATTATTAAAAAACACATATTTATCATCCAAAAATTAGAATGTACTTGATTTAAATAAGAAAATCGATAAAAATAAAAAATGTGCATCAGATCGCTGACATGAAGAGGCATCGCCTCTTCGATGGGGTGATCGCGGCTTCATTGGGGCAATCGCCCTTTTGAAGAGGCAGTTGCCTCACTGTCTTAAGGCGATCCGTTGGGGATGCGATCACCTTTACACAAAGAGACATTGTCTCTTTATGCATAAAGGCGATTACCTCATCGACAGCATTATGCATAAATTTTTATATTTTATTTGAATAAACTAATAATACAACTCCTTATTTATCTCATAGCTTAATGCTCATACTCTTAAAGGTACTTGGAATTTCAGCGAGGCTCAAGCTTGGTACAATAAGTTTATAAATAAGGTCAAGACTCGTATCCAAGACACTAAATTTTTAGATTTTATCCTTGCACTTATAACACAGCAGAGGCATACTGACTATTAGCCTCTTCATGCTTTAGTGGAGAGATATTTCAACACTACTCATACATTCCATCTCCTCTTTGGTGAGTTCACTTTAAAGCTGGTCTTTTTTGCTACTATCATCGACATCACCTATGCAGAAGATTCCATTCCTTTTGATATGAGTCTCCATTAATTATCTTTAGACCATCTCGCTTACATTAAGCGTCTGCTTAGCATAATCCCAGATATGAAGGGGACACACATAATGAAGCTAGATTTTATCAGGAGCTACTAAACCCATGCTAGAGTTGAGGCAGCTACCACACCTTGCGAGATTGATTAGGTAGTAAGGGCATTCCTGGTTTACCTTGTAACGCCCACCTAATGCATTTGCATTTATTTGTATAACATACATATCATATAGACATGAAAAATTGCATGTAATATATGTGGTATTAATTCCAACATTAAATAGGAAAATATTATAAATTTTTATAATTAAGTTCATTATTAAATAAAAATTTGGCTAAGAGTGAAGGAAGCAAGGAAGATAAACAACTCCTCCTTTTTTTTCTTCATCTTCTTCTTCTTTAAAAAAAAGAGAGAGCTGAATTTTAAAAGTAAATTGAAGGTCTAGAAATTTATTCTAGACCATAATCTTCATTTTTAATAGCCTTAGATGTTTATTTGGTAAGTAATTTTAATATTTTTTGTTGAATTAAGTTAAGGTTTATAAGATGCAAAGTTTGGGTTCTAAGGATATAGTTTTTTAGTCATATTACTTTAATCATATCTCGAGCTAGAAAGCTTAAATTAAGTATTCTTTGATGATATAAAAACTTTAAAGAGTTATTTAAAACTATTATTAGTTTAGCTTGATCTGATTCAAACTCTTTGCTAGTCTAATAAAAGGAATCATTTTATTGCTTAGATTTCATCACTAGTCTAAGTAAAGTGGATTGTTTCATAGATTTCTTCCTCTATACTCCTCCAATTGAATCAAAATTAATTTTAAATTATTGTAGACACATAGAGTTACTAATCTGGAAAGTTTCATTTTGAGATATATTGTATAGAATTAATGGTGAATTTTTAAATTCACCCTATTCGATTTGTTATAGTTGGCAGCTTTATAAGTTTAGGTAGTTTAGTAATGTTATCATGCTAGATAAGGTTCTATTATTTTTGGATGTTTAAAAAAATAAGTAAATTATGATCTGTTTCAACTAAACTAAATGGAAATTGGGTGTCCTGTTTGAGTGAGAACAAAATACTTGTTGAAGCCATATTTGGAGTTTTATAACTCTAAATGGGGTGTCATTTATTCCTATTATAATTTTGAGATGTTATCTTCAAAATTGATAGAAATAAAGGAAGCTTAATTTTTCTATTTTGATGGCCAAATTTTGGCAAAACTTTATGTAGCTTAGTCTTTAATGACAGATTGACCATGATGGAATGTTTTTAATGGTTCTCCTTCTATATATATCAAATTGATGTGAAATTAGTTTTAAATTAATCTAGTCTTATAATACTATTGATCTAAAAAGTATGGCTTTGATATTCACAACATGAAATGTTTTGTGTATTTTTGAATTTGCACTATCAATTCTGCCATATTAAAATATAGTATATTTTGGTATATTTATGGTATATTATTATTTTCTTATATATTATGAGGGAGATATTAATTGGCTTTATGGAGTGATATGTGATGTATTTAATTGATGATGAGTTAAATAAAATTTTGTGATATTGTGGTGAACTCTTGATGTATATGTAAATATAAGAAATATGAATGGATGAATATAAGGATGCAATACTACTCGTGACTGAGGCAGGGCTATATGCGATATGGAATCCCCTTTATATGTCATAAAATAGCTAATAAAAAAATATACATTTGTTAAAAGATTATGACAGAGCTATGTGCATATGAGGACCTATGAATAAAAAAATTAAATTACACAGAATTCATAAGTACATTGATGTCCAGAAGAAAATACTGTGCCATTATGATTTTGTACATAATATAAGTTCATTGTTTTCCAAGAGAAAATACTATGCCATTAGGATTTTGTACATACTATAAGTTCATTATTGTCTAAGAGAAAACACTATTATTATGGCAATATTGTGTGCGTTATAGAAACCCTTTGATAAGTCATATAAAGACTAAAGAAATATATTGTACATACTATGCTACTGTGACTATGTATATACTATAAATTATAGTTAAACATTAAATGGATTAATAATTGATAATACAACATGTTTAAATGTGTTATTTTTTATAAAATATTATGTTATTCTTTTGTTAAGTTGTAGGCTCACTCCTCTACATTATTTTTTAGGACTAGAAGAATTGTAATCAGTCTTTAAGAAACATTTCCATCAATTGTACTAGCATTATGTCAGGTGGGTTAGCAGGAAGTCATCTTCAGTTTTATAGAATGTAACATGCTTAGTAAATTTTCATATTTTGTAATAAGGCTAGTGTATTGTATATAAATAACTTAAGGAAAAATGTGAATTGTTTGATGTTGTGAGCCTTTGTGTTATATGTTATATGCTATTTATATAATTAGTCTTGTATATATATTGACTCATGAGCTAAAATTTGATTTTAATGGATATATTATTTATTAGTCACATACATATAATTTATGTCTAACATCCTTAACAGGTGTCATATTTAATGGTATCAGAGCATGGTTTAAAATCCCTTGGGATAAAAATGTGAATGCATGTACATGTTAGGAGTACATATAGATATTAAGAATTAAGTCTAAGTGTAGGGTTAAGTATTTTGAATATGATGAGTAGGGAGGGTCCGATTGAAGATCCTACTGACCCAAGTAAGTCTGATTCTGTGCATAGGGTTGAATATACAAATGCACCACCACAACCAACTCGGAAATTATCACCAATAATACATATAATTCACTTGAACATATGCATCTCGAATCATTTCCATTTAATTATATGAACCCCACATCTATTCATTTGTTTTGTATTTGCTAAAGTGTATTTCAATGGTATATTTGAGTATGTGCAACATAGAATGTATTTGGGGGTATTATAAAATTGAACGTTTAGTCAATAAATAAATATGTAGGGAATTAAATCTAGTTGACTTCATTACATGGATTGATTTGAACTTTTGGGTTGATAGTTGATTAAAATATAATAATAATAATAATAATAATAATAATAATAATAATATTGTAATGACCCATATTTTAAATTATTAAATTAAATATGGATTTTTAAAGTGTTTAATATTATTTTTGTGGAACTATTATTAGATGTGTATTTTAGCAAATTTATTGATTATTACGAGTATATTTTATATATATGTATACTTATGTGTATATATATTTGGGAGTTATTATTATTATTATTATTATTATTATTATTATTATTATTATTATTATTATTATTATATTTGGGAGTTATTATTATTATTATTATTATTATTATTATTATTATTATTATTATTATTATTATTATTATTATTATTATTATTATTATATGTACTTTAAGAAAAATGTCTGTCTTTTTATTTATTTATTTTTCTTCTTCTTCTTCTTTCTTCTTTCTTTCCTCATCAGACGCACCAGCCACCACCACCTTCACTGCTAGCACCACCAGCCGCCATTAGATAGCTCCCCACGTCACTGCTCAATCCTCCTCCCTTCTTCATTCCTCCTCTTTCCTCTTCCCTTTCCCATTTTTCTTTTCTTTACCGGATTAGGAAGTAGCTCGCCAACAGCAACCAAGTCCAGCCACCCTTAGACTTGTCGCTGGTGTCATTTGAATCCTCTCCTCCTGGGCTTCATTTCCTCCAAGTCAATTTAATCAGGTAACACCAAGAACAATTTCAATTTTTGGTAATTTGATTTTAAGGTTTTATATTTAATTTATGAAATTGAGTTTGAATTCGGTTAAATTGGACTATGTTGTAGTTATATGAAATGAAATTTAGGTTGAGATCTTGCTAAATATGATTTTTGTTTATTTTTCTATATTTTTGAAATTTTTCAGGCATTTGGTTACTATTCATGTTACTGTTCTGAGCTAGAAAAAAATTTTATATTTTTAATAAATTCTATTTTTTTTTATGTAGAGTAAACTTTGTGAAGGAAGTTTTGTAAAATTCTTTATAGAATTTAAGTTGTGAATTTTTAAAAGTTATATTTAAATATGTATTTTTGGAAAAATTATTAGAAATTAGTAAATTATTTAATTTTAATTAAATTACTGTTATTTATTCTGTTTTATATTATTTTAAATAATAAAAGTATGAAAAATATTTTTTTATAATTAATTTTGAATTATTAGTTAATTAGTAGTAATTTTGGAGAAAATAAATAACTAATAAATTTATTTATTATTTTCAAGTTTAAATGAGTCTTTTATTATGTTTATGATATAATTGAGTGATTTTAATAGTTATTCATAATTAATGTTAATTTGGCTGTGAAAATGAAAATTTGATTTCCATTAGCAAAATTTTATTTATAAACAAGGATTTTTATTATTTATTCGGAAATAAATTCTTTTATATTTTTATTATATAAATAAATTAAATTTTGATAGTAAATTAAATTTTTGTGATGTATCGGGATTGGAGAAAAAAATTATATTGTTTTATATGTGTTATTGTGTTAGTTCTCAATTGGGCATAATGTGTAGTTCGGGGGCCTAACCCAAGATGTGGAGTTATGGCTAGTATTGAAGTACAGTTTTGTGTAGGAATGACTCTACTTTTAGTAGAGAGATTTCTGTTTTGCATAGGAGATTCTGCTAAATTTTCAGTAGATTTCTCGTAAAATATGACATCGAATTTGTGTTGAGTTTTGAGTTTTATTAGAGTCATATCTTAGATCGAGTTTTTCCTTAGAAATATAGAATGTTTAAGGTTAGGATTTTTAATCCTAATTATTTTTATTATTTTTCTATAGCTGCATCAAGAGTAGCACCTTCAAGTCAGGGCCAATCGAGTCATTATCAAGGAGCACATCCTACCTGTGAGTTATTATTATATGTATGTATTGCATATAGAAAATATTATTAGCATCCATATTTTGAATAAATATGAATTTTATTATGTTATATTGCATTAAATGTTAATTGTTATTGTTATTATATATATGTTTTCATATATATAAAGGTGAATGTTAATTGTGATTATTGGATGTTGCGTATATTTTAAGATGATTTTGGAAAAATGTGCTGAAAATGTCATGCCCAGCTTTACAATTGAATCTGATTCAAAAGAAAGTCCATCTTCTGAATCTTCAGAAAGTGATATAATGTTTTTGAGGCTAGACATAGAACGTGTTACCTAGTGGGTTACACTAGGACTGTTGCGCAACAGTATACTAGTTGTTAGGTTATGATATGTTGATTGATATGAGATTATATGGTCTGAGAAATGAATAATGATTATTGAGATTTATGGATAGAGAGCGGTGTGGCTGCAGGAGCTCGGTTGACCTGTAGTTTCTCGGGGCCACTCATGCCGGCAAGGGTACTGCAGTAGCTCAGTTGACCTTTCTATGTCTTGGGGCCAATTGACTGCCAAATTGAAAAAAGAAAATATTTTTGGAGTCAAGAAAGTCTATTCATTAGTAAGGTATAGTAATTGAGGTTACAGAATTGTTACGATTCTGCTCCGATCCTCCACCTATTTTTTTTCACTTGTTGCATTGATATGAAAATTGTTTTTGAGCATCTGCATAAAAATGCATGTATAAATTAAAGAAATATAAATATATAAACAATATATTGGTACTTGATTTCTTTTATACTTAGGTTGCATGTACATGTATAATAATAATTCACTCAGTGAGGTCTAATCCCCCTCAATTATTTTTCAGGATTCATTTCTATAGACCTCCCCCAGTTATCCTCTTTGTCAAAACCTTTCTTTACCGGCTAATTTATGTAAATTTTAAACTATCACTTCCTTTGTATTTATCAAACGCTACAGTAATAGTATGCATTATTGTAGCATGTCATGTTGAGTTGACTGTGGCTATGTACTCGAATATTTGTAAAAATATTTTATTATGACATGATATGGAAAAAAATTTCTTATGCTTTAAAAAATTTTAATTCTTTAGTATATTTATGATTGTGTTTGGTGTGAACTGGTGTTTTAGGCTTTCTATGAGTTCTAAATTCGTATGAATTCTTATTCTCAAGTATCGGTCATGACTCCTAGATTTGGGTCATGACAAATAATAGTAATAATATATATATATATATATATATATATATATGTATGTATGTATGTATGTATGTATGTATGTATGTATGTATGTATGTATGTATGTATGTATGTATGTATGTATGTATGTATATAGTGGATATTAATGGCTTTGTCTTTGTCTTGTAGGAAACTAGAAAGCTCTACCCCTTCTTAACCATAAACCATAGTTCTCTTGCCAAAAAAAAAAAAAAACTAATTCCTTTCTTTTTCTCTTAAATTTCTAAACTTGAAGCTTGATTATTTCAAATCCTAACTTGGTGAATTAATTATTTTCCTTCTAAATTACATTTGAAATTATACGGTGATGATGTGAAAATGATTTTATAGCTTTTGAATTCTATTTTAGAGAAGAATTTTTACACCCCTATTTTCATAGCCATAAAAAAAGGATTAGGATAAATACAAAACATAAACCTTGTAGATTTATGTCTTATATGCATGCTTATAAAATTTTATTATAAGATTTGGTGTGTGTGATGAGAAATTCTTCTTTAAATTAGGACTGGTTTAGATTGTATCTATTGCATGTAGCTTTCTTTTTGCTAATAAATTTGAGACCCTTGGAGACTAAATTAGGCAAATTTGTAAACATAAGTTTTTTTCCTTTATATGTTATCTAAAACCCTGTAATATAGTTTGATTAAATAATGTGTGTGTAAAGAGAAATCATCCTTGGAGTGGAGTTGATCCTGCTTGCTATGTCTGCAAGCAGTCCGATCTTTCTTAGATAATATGAGGGCCTTAAAAGCTAAAGTAAACAAAGTATAAAACATGAAAGTTGTTCCATTATGTGTTAGTGAAGTTTTTGAAATAGGGTTTTGTAATTGGGCTTGTATAACTTGAGAAATTCTAAAATGAAAATGACATGCTCAAGTTGTTTTTGTACAAAACACAAATCTAAATTCAAAATTTCACCATTAATTGTACAAAGGTTATATTATGTTGATTTTTGGATATGTTATAGCAATTTGTGTCTAGTTTTGTAAAAAAATAAAATCAATTAATTTGGAATTGTGTGGTAAGAGTTATTACTCTCAGGTCAAGCAAGGCCAAACTGTCCAACAAGAAAGAAATATGCATAAATGTTAGGCTTACATATATAGAACATATCCTAATTATATAATAAGTATAGAAACTTATTTTAGTTATATTCTTGATAAAATATATGTCATATTTAGGATCTCAAAGCATTGGAAAAGCTCAAGAAGATGATATAAGTTGTCTATATAGTGATTGACAACCAAAAGGTGAGTATAAGTATCGATTAAATTCTTGGGTGAAATTATGTGATTGAGATGGGTGTGAACATGTGATGGTTGAGATATAGTTTGATTGAAAATGTACATATTCTATAAGATTTTGAGGTGAATTGCTTTTTTATTTCAGTTACTACCATTTTCCATTTGATTAAAAAAGGGTGTAAAGCTTATTTGGCTAATGTGGTGGATATATCTAATGTTAGTCTAGGAGTAATAGATGTTCCAGTAGTGAAGGAATTTGCAAATGTATTTTTAGAAGATCTACCAGGTTTACCTCCATATCAAGAGACTAATTTTGAGATAGAAACTATACCATGGGTAGCTCCAATGCCAATTGCACCATGTCAAATGACACCCTTATATCAAAACTTAGGTTTGATTGATTCTAAGGTATTTATAAAATATGGATGAAAGAACGCTACAAAGATTGGTTATCTTAAAGAATTTGGTAATAAAGATATGAGATCTTAATAGAATTATGGTTTAAAATCTAGGATTGATAATAAGTCTATGAAGTAGTGTGCATGTTAGGAATGAAATTTATATTTAATAAAGTTGAATTTGACTTATTCCATCTCGCATACATGGATGATTTTCATTAAAGGTTGAAATGCCAGTAGGAATAATTTATAGAAATATAATTTATGAAATAATAAAAAATATATTTAGAAATAAAATAATATTTGAGGATTTGAAATCAAAATATAGTTATAGTTGATAAATTTTATGAGTGGTAATGGAAATATAAGAACTTCCTATTTGTGATGAGTTTAATTTTAATTTAATAAAGAAACATATTAATTTATGTCATCTAAAGATATAAGAGGTAAGCTATGATAAAGAATGTTGCCAAACTAGAAGTATTTTATCCAAATGTCATTTATGGGAATTATATATATATATATATATATATATATATATATATATATATATATATATATATATATATTAAGATAGTGTGTATTTCATCAAAAGAAAAATGGATGTATGAAAGGTTGGATAGGAAATGAAGCATACTAGGATGCTTGAACTTATCACATAGTGTAATCAGATGCAAAAAAAAATGAGAGAGAGAGAAGTTAATGTTACTTGTTAGTACCAAATAGTAAAAAGGACTGTTATGTAGTAGTAAGTATAAAATTTATCGATTATACTAGATATATGTAAGTAGAATGGTATATGCACAAATAAGAATGTTGAATAGGAAATAAAGTTTAAAATTCAAATCTATAATTGGAGTTATTTAGCTCAAGGAAACTAAAGGTATAGTCTTAAAAGGTCGAATGGAGAATTTAACTAATTGATCTTGTAGACGTAGTTTAAAATATACTAGTCATACTGGGGCTGGAATTATTATTAAGAAAAAAAAATATTGTGAAAGAAGTATATAGGAAAATTTGATGAATTTCATAAAAAAGATAAAATTTGAGGAAAGCAAAAGAGAAATGAGTGAAATTTAAATTTAATGGTGTAACATTTGATTTATGACATTTTGAGATACATGAATGAATTGTGATGAAAGATAAGCTATTGGTAGAAATGATTTATAAGAATATTACTTGTGAGAATACATCTAATATTTAAAGATTGATTATTCTAGTAGATATTATGATTGAGAATTTAAGGCTAGTTAAGAATATAGTCGAAAGATATTGAAGATAATATTGAGTTTACTTGAAACTCCACATATATTATGGATGAAATTATATATATTAATGGTATAGTAAAATTTTCTTTTATAAAATAGGACTTGAAACGTGATAAAAAAAATGAGATCAAGTTAAAAGTAATATTCTAAAATGTCATTTTGAAAGTTTATATGATATTTCAAGGGTATTCCACTTAAAGGAAATAGAAATTTTATGAATAATAGTTGATGATTTAATATTCTATCAGCTGAGAATATTAATGTATTACAAAGTCAATGTTCTTAGACATATCATCCCATGGTTTAGAGTTAAAATTTGACTTATTTTGAGGTAAAGATCAACAATGCTAAGATTAGTTTATTAGTAAAGTTCGTGGTGACAACCATAGTGAAGACTTTAGAATTGCAAATGTTGCCAAACCTCATAAAGAATAATTTTTTAAAGTTATTCTTATAAATGCAGTAATAATTATCTATATTACTTTTGGGAGTTTTATAGCATATAGCATGTAAGAATGTATATAAGGATTACATAGTTAGAGATCAGAATGTATTATGAAATAAAATGACTTCTATAGTTAAAGTGGTTTAGAAGAATCAGCATAAGAAAAGAAAATATGAGATGACAATATTTAACATTAGTGATTTCCATTATAGACTAACTATGGTGAGACTCCATCGAATTTCCATATTTCCATGTTAAAAAGATATATATCTAATCCTAGCCATGTAGTACAAGAGTCAGAAATACAGTTGATACAAAATTTAAAGTATAAATAAGAACTAGTTGAAATTCTTGATAGACAAATAAAGAATCTATGTAATAAAGAAATTCCAGTAGTAAAGATTAAATGGGTCGACATTCTCTAAAAGAAGTTACATAGGAAGTGGAAAAGGACATCAGAATTCAATACCCTTACTTATTTTCTGAGATTAGTGAGTCACATTTAAGTTTAAGGACAAAATATCCTAAGGTGGGGAGAAATGTAACGCCCACCTAATACATTTGAATTTATTTGCATAACATGCATATCACATAGACATGAAAAATTGCATATAATATGTGTTGTATTAATTCCAATATTAAATAGAAAAAGATTATAAATGTTTATAATTAAGTACATAACAAGAATTAAAAAGTTAAAGGTTTAAATTGGTTAATAGCAAAAATAAAGGGGCATAAATTGGTTTAGTTATTTTAAAAAAATGTGGCTAAGAGTGAAGGAAGGAAGGAAGATAAACCTTATCTTCCTCTTGCTTCTTCTTTTTTATCTTTTTCTTTTTTAAAAAAAGAGCTGAATTTTTCAAGTAAATTGAAGGTTTAAAAATTTATTCTAGACCAAAATCTTCACCTTCAATAGCCTTAGATGTTTATTTGGTAAGTAAATTTAATATTTTTAGTTCAATTAAGCTAGGGTTTATAAGATGTAGAATTCAAGTTCTAAGGATCTGGTTTTTTAGTCATATTGTTTTATTCATATCTCGAGATAGAAAGTTTAAAATTAAATGTTCTTTGGTGATATGAAAACTTTGAAGAGTTATCTAAAACTATTCCTTCTTTAGCTTGATTTTATTTAGACTCTTTTCTAGTATAATAAAAGGAAACATTTTATTGCTTAAATTCCATTGCTAATTTGAGTAAGGTGGATTGTTTCATAGATTTCTTCCTCTGTACTCCTCCAATTAAAGAAAAATAAATTTTAAATCACTCTAAACACATATTTATAACAATTTGAAAAGTTTCATTTTGAGATATATTTTATAGAATTAATGGTGAATTTTTAAATTCACCCTATTCAATTTGTTATAGTTGGCAGCTTCATAAGTTTAGGTAGTTTAGTGATGTTTTCATGCTAGATGAGGTTCTATTGTTTTTGAATGTTTGAAAAAACAATTGAATTATGATCTATTTTAGCTAAACTAAATGAAAATCAGTTGTCTTATTTGGGTGAGAACAGAATACCTGTTGAAGCCATATATGGAGTTCTATAACTTTAAATGGGTGTCGTTTATTCCTGTTAAAACTTTAAATGTTATCTACAAAATTGATAGAAATAGAGGAAGCTTAATTTTTCTATTTTGATGGCCAATTTTTTGCAATACTTTATGTAGTTTAGTCTTTGATGACATATTGACCATAGTGGAATGTTTTTAATGTTTTTCCTTGTATATATATCCAATTGATGTGAAATTAGTTGCAAATTAAGTTAGACTTATAATACTATTGATCTAAAGAATATGGCTTTGATATTTATAACATGGATTTTTTTATGTATTTTTGAATTTGCACTATCAATTCTACCATGTTGAAATATAGTATATTTTGATATATTTGTAGTATATTATTATTTTCTTATATGTTATGGGAGAGATATTAATTGGCTTTATGGAGTGAGATGTAGTGTATTTAATTGATGATGAGTCTAATAAAGTGATGTGACAGTGTGGTGATCTCTTGGTGTATATGTAAATATAAGAAATATGAATGGATGAATATAAGGACGCTATGCTACTTGTGAATGAGGCAGGGTTATGTGCGATATGGAATCTCCTTTATATGTCATAAAATAGCTAATAAAAAAATATACAGTTGGCAAAAGATTATGGCAAAGCTATGTGCATATGGGGATCCATGAATAGAAAAATTGAATTACACATAATTCATAAGCACATTGCTGTCCAAAAGAAAATATTATGCTATTATGATTTTGTATATACTATAAGTTCATTGTTGTCCAAGAGAAAACACTATGATTATGGCAATATTGTGTGCATTATAGAATCCATTTGATAAGCAGTATAAAGACTAAAGAAATATGTTGTATATACTATGCAACAATGACTATGTATATACTTTAAATTATAGTTAAACATTGAATGGATTGATAATTGATAATACTACATGTTTGAATATGTTATTTTTCACAGAATATTATGTTATTCATTTATTGAGTTGCAAGCTCACTCCTTTGCATTATTTTTCAGGACTAAAAGAATTATAGTCTTTCTTAAAGAAACATTTGCATCAATTACACTAGCATTGTGTTAGGTGGGTCAGCAGGAGATCATATTCAGTTTTATAGAATGTAACATGCTTAGTAAACGTTCATATTTTGTAATAAGGCCAATGTATTGTATATAAATAACATAAGGAAAAATTTAAATTGTTTGACGTTGTGAGCCTTTGTGGTGTGTATTGTATATTATTTATATAATTAGTCTTGTATATATATATTGACTCATGAACTAAAATTTGATTTTAATGAATATATTATTTATTAGTCACATGCATACAATGTATGCCTGACATCCTTAACAAGTGTCACATACTTGCTATGCACCACTCTATTTACAGACACTGCCAGCTCCATAGATCTTATTTTCTTGATGTCTTTGAGGGATCTAGACCTGGTGGCTTCATATAATTAGGGCAGTTGTGCTTTAGCCTACCTGTATAAGAGTATGGATGAGTTGGTGCATGGAGCCAGACAACTCTGCAGTTTTTAGTATGTTATTCTATTATTTTCCCACTTTCCCTTATTTCATTGGGTTCATCTCAAATACCATTATCATGATTTGTTAACCATCCTTCTCTCTTTTGCAAGATTGGGCTTTAGAGCTAGAGTTGATTGTTAGGATATCCCGTATTCATGACACTCCTTTCCCTACCATGGCTAGGTAGGCCCCAATCGTACTTAGAGGAGGCTTGTCACTAGCGTGCACATCCACTGTGAGTAACTAAACACCTTGACGTATGTTGAGGTAGGTATCTGTAAACATAATTATAATCAATAACACATCTGTTAATCCAATTCTTTCACTTACTAGCTCATTTTCACAATTATGCCTGTATTTATAAGGTCCTCAGGCTGGATGGTCCCAGGCCATGATTCACTTAATTCCAGTATTTGGGAGAAGGGTCTTGCTCAAAGGACCTGACTACAAAGTTTGGTACCTCGATAAGAGGATACATAATTGGTGCCAAGGTGTTCAGGTAAGATGACCACCCCTTTCTCCTCGATCCATTTTTCAAGCACACCTATTGGAGGGAGACAAGCTTGACCAAGCCTTGGAAGGAGAAGATGCAGAGGATTACAGTGAGAGGAGGAAGTCCTGTTATGTGGAGTTTACGTAAACCCAGCTCCTACAAAGGGTGCCTCTACCTGCATCTACATCTCAGGTAAGCATGTCATCTTATTAAGCATATAATTTCACATTCATGTCTATAAATATCATTTTCTTAACTCATTCTCTTCCCTAGGCACTAGCCAAGGCACCATTTGCTCATCCCAGGACTACTACATAGGAGAGACCTCCTAAATGCCCACGTATTATGCCTAGTGGTAAGGGTACCTCCTCTAGTGTGCCTTCTACTATAGAGCCCTCCAACTCCATGTCTTAAATAATGGTTGGTAGGTTGGCTGCCCCTCCAGACCTATTGACTCAGTGTTGGATGCCTTCAGGTGAGCTATCTCATCAGTTCTTAACATTAGATAAGACCTTAGAGCTAGTGTTCATTCCAGAGGCCTCTACATATATAAGTTCTTTTCCCTTTTGAAATCCTATTATAAAATTTGACTTAACATAGGGTTAGTCCTAATAAGTCATTAATTGTGTAGATATCTTGAGACTAAACAGAGCACATGTACAATATAATTGAGGCCCAGTGAGACTTCTTAATGAGCATGACATAGCAATGGAAGGTATCAATCATTTTATATTCCTATATGTATGCATGCTTTCATGATGTCTTACCTCTCATTGTACTTTGACAGGACTAAGATAAGGCTAGTCAGGATAAGATCGCTGCTCTGGAGTGTTAGCTGGCTACCCTTCAAGTTGATAAAGACGATAAAGATAATGAAGAGGGTAGTGATGGAAAGGAGGAGGAGCGTGCTAATAATATCACGGACGAAGGAGATGATCATGAAGATCATCCTGCTAGTAAGGGAGATTATGAGCCTAGAGATGAAGATTAAAGGACTGCCTCATATGAGTGTTAGCATAGGATCAATTTTTTCATCTTGAATTATTATTTCTATGTTGTTCTAACATTTTATATTGATCTTTATTTTAGAAGTTTCACAATTTGTTTTGACTGAATGCTAAGCCCAAATTTCATTCAATTGAACTTAAATCGACTAAAAACATTTTTTTTTATAAATGTTCTACTTATTTTAATTGCTTTACATTTTTAAGTTAATCACTCGGTGTTAGTACAATAATATATTCTCATCCCTATTATTAGAGATGTGTCACCTTAACATTGGGGCATCACCTCTTTGTGAAGGGGTGATATGGAATTGCCTTAACATAAAGAGGCATCGCCTAATTGTAGAGGCAACCGCCTCTGCACTAACAATCTGGAGCTATTAAATCCCTAACTCTCCTCTAAAATTCCCAATTCCATATTTTCACCATTTTTCTCAATTCTTTCTCTCTAAACAGCATCCCTACCTCCCAAAAAGAAGCTTAAAACAACTATAACCAATCCTGAAAAGCTTAGACCAGGAATCATGGGCAAAATTGGAGCCATTTTGCTTATCAATCTTCAGATCTCTACATGCTAAGAGAATTAATTTCCTTTTTATCCATGTTGTAACTCAATTCTGGTATCCTCAAAAACATGTATTCTAATTCAATACAGTGCAACTATACCCCCTACCAGAGGAATTCAAAGCTATTTTAGGCTGTCACATGGATTCCACTTGTCAAATTGTAATCCCTCCAGTTGGAACCCCAAACTTGCACTTCATTCAATATTAAATGGCCAGGTTATTCCATCTTTCACCCCAGTCTTCCTTTTGTCACATCTTCGATAATGAAGTACTAGTAGGCATTTCCTTGAGCTCATTATAACCACAGATAAAAAAGGTCTACTGGCCACGAATGCTTGCTCTTTGCCTATATACTTAATTCCTACTCGTTTCCCCTTCTAGAAATTATGATTCAAAAATCCTCCAAATCCTAGATTAAGTGGAAGCTGGGCTCAATCCTTTCACTCTCATCTTAATAGAAACTATTATTAGGCTAGACAACTTCACAGCAACCAAGCAATTCTCTAAAAGTCCACTCTTGTTAAAGGTAAATTTCTTCTTCTTTTATTCTCATCTTCCATTTTTTTGGCATTTTTACTTACTCATCACTTTTACAGATGTGGTTTCAAGAGAAATTGGGATTGATTGAACCTCCTTAAGACATTGCACACTACAAAGCCAAGCATTGCCAAACTAGAAGGATGCATCCTATAATAGAAGATGTTTAAAGCTAGCTGTTAATATTCCTCAATACTCTGATTTAGTGGATATTCCCATAGTGGATAATACAGTACGTGACCATTCAATCTTATACCCACTGTGTTCCTATTGCCAAACTCCACTTTGCTACTTTTTATAATCTTACTAGTCTTTACTGATAATATGGATAGACCTCTCTCTCAAAACTTCCTGGATAATTTGGTTGCTATCTAGCCTCGTATAATCATTTAGAGGCATATTGACTACAATGAATATCAGTCCACTGATGATCAGTACAAGGCATGCATTCAATTACAACAAATAAAAAAATGAGTTCATTAGAAATAAAAGGACAAAAATGCTATAAATGTCAAGTGCTTAGGGTATTCAACAAAAGAAAAGGAAACAAAATTAGTTTATGAATTAAGTCATCATTTCCCTTTTGATAAGTAGAATTTCCTTTTTAGCTAAATAATTTGTAATAAACATTTAATGCAACATTTAATTGTAATTAAGGCAATCTATTTTATTTAATTTAAGCACAATATGCATTTACATTTTGCTTCTGCCATATCTTATGTCATTAGTTAGTTTGCCTTTGCAAGTTTTCCAACTAGCCATCTTTCTCTCTCTTCCCTTCTACACGTCCTTAATTTTTATCTGCACTGCCTCTTTCGAGGTTTTCAATCCAACAGGACTTTATTTTTATTTTTCACTTTTGGCCTCTAATTTTTGCCTAGACAACCTTTTTTCTAGGTTTTCTCCCTAGCCATACTTTACAGATTGTACTTTTTGAGCTTATCCAATTTGATGGGATCTCTAAATTCATTTCCTTCTAAGTATGATAGAATAGTGGCACCATTGGAAAATAACTTCTTCATTAGATACAGACCTTCCCAGTTTGGCTTAAACTTACTCCACGGGTCAATCATGATTGGCTTAGTGTGTTTCAGTACTAAATCACCTTCTTTAATCTTTCTTGGCTTTATTTTCTTGTTATAGGCCTAAGCCATTCTTTTTTGATACAGTAGTAAGTATTACATAGCTTCCATTCTCTTCTTATCCAACAATGTCAATTGCATCAATTAGCTCTTCACCCACTGGTACTCAGGGATTTTGGATTCCAAGAAAACTCTTAATGATCGAATCTCAACCTTTAATGCCAATATGGCTTCACACCCATATACTAAGGAATATGGAGTGACTCCAGTTAATGTCTTAGCAATAGTCCTATATCCCTATAATGAAAATTATAGATAATTTGCCCAATCCCGGTAATTCTCTATCATTTTAGATAGGATCTTCTTTACACTTTTGTCTGCAGCTTCTACCACCTTATTTGCTTGTGGCCTATACAAATATGACTTATGATGCTTAATCTTGTATTCTTTTAATAATACAGTTGTCTCAACCCGAAATTGTACACCATTATCAGTGACAATATGATGAGGTAACCCATATCTGCTAATTATATTCTTATCAATGAACCTTGCCATTTGCTTCAAGCCAACAATAGCATAAGACTTAGCTTTAACCTATTTAAAGAAATAATCAATTGCCACCATAATGTATTGATGACCATTTAATGCTCTTAGCCTTATCTCTCCTATAATATCAATTTTCCAAACTATGAATGGCCAAGGAGAAGTCATTCCTTAAAGCTCCATGGACGGTAAATGACTGACATCCCCATAGGCCTAATAGTTATAGCATCTCTTTATGAACTTAACATAATCTATTTCCATGGTTAGCCAAAAGTAACCTTATCGAGCTATCTTCTTTGCTAGGACTATCCTTCCTATTCATATGTGGCTTGTATACTCCTTCGTGCACTACTTCCATAAGTTTTTAGGCTTTATATTTGTCAACACATCTAAGGTGAACCCTAATTGGCATCCTTTTGTACAGCATCCTATTGTAGCTAATGAATTGTCATGATAACATCCTCAAGGATATTCTTTCTTTTTTATTAGCATTCTCAGGGAATTATCCTATTTCTAAATACCACTGCAAATCATAAAACCAGGGCTTCTTAGGGATATTAACTAACATTACCCTTATCTCCTTATAACAAGGGTTTCAGGATCTTACTAAAATAAGGGGCTTGACAAGTATTAGCTTTTCACTTTCCCACACCAATTCCAAAGTAGCTAGGCATCAGTTAATTAATTCTCATCCTGGGGTAGGTGAACAAACTTACATTGGGTAAAAGATAGCAATAGCCTTAATATAGATGTAGTTTATCTTCCTTTACTTCACATTCTTTAGAAGCTTACTTTATAACCAACATAGAATCCCCATACATAGTGGCATCTTCTGCCCCTACATTCCAAAATGCCTCCAACCTAAACATGCAAACCTCATATTCAGCTTGATTGTTTGTCAACTCAAACTCTAGTCTTTTTGCCATTAGGATCATCTCTCTTATGGCATGATAAGAATTATACCAATGTCTGCTCCTTTATTATTGACATCTCCATCAAAGTACATCTTCCATCCTTGGACCTTTATTGCCCCTAGATGTTCATCTGGAAACTCCAGCTCCCACTTATGTTCATCAAATATTAGATTTTGAGCTAAAAAGTTTGCTACTGCCTTCCTTTCATTACTTTCTTTGCCATGTAGTTGATATTGAATTCGGTGAGCAAAACCAACCATCTAACTAATTCTTATTAGTGAGGGAGTTTGTTGGAGGAATCTAAGAGGGTCATGTTTAGAGACTACTTACACTCTATAAGATTGAAAATAATGCTGAAATTTCTTAGTCGCCCAAATTATAGCTAAGCATATCTTCTCTACCATGTTGTAGTTGGCTTTATACAATAGGAGTTTCTTATTCAAGTAATATACTACATATTCGACTTTCTCTTCACTTTTTTTAGCTAACATTATACCTATTGCATCCTTCTCAATCACTAGATAAAGAATTAAGGGTTTTCTTAACCTTGGCTGCTGTAAGACTAAATAATTCATCAAATAATTCTTAATATTTTTAAAAGCTTATTGACACTTATCATCCTAGATCACTGGTTGATTCTTCTTTGGAAGTTTAAAGATTGTCTCACAAATAGTAGTCAACTTAGTTATGAACCTACTAATATACTGCAGTCACCCAATATATCCTATGACTTGTTTTTTCATTTCTTGGTGTAGGTATTTCCCTAATTGCTTTAACTTTATCTGAGTCCAATTCTATCCTTTTTTGACTGACGATGTATCCTAGTAATTTCCTAGATTTTACCCCTAAAACACACTTCTTCAAGTTTCATCTAAGATTATACTTTTCAGCTCTTGTAAGGAATTTGCCTAAGGCTTCAAAATTCCCTTCTCTGGTGGGAGATTTTACCATCATATCATCAGTGTATACCTCTATCTCCTTGTCGATCATATTGTGTAGTAGGGTTATAGCCATTCTCTAATAAGTAGCCCCTGCATTCTTTAATCCTAACGGTATGACTAGGTAATAGTAAATACCCTATTTAGTAGTGAAAAACATTTTTAGCTTATCAATTACTGTCATCATGATTGGATTGTTTCCTAGGAAACCATCCATGAAATAATACATCATACTGGAAGCCATAGTATCGATAAGCATGTTAATATATGGTAGTGGAAAGTCATCTTTTGGGAAAGCTTTGTTTAAATCTCTATAGTCCATGCACATCCTAACCCTCCTATCTTTCTTAGGGATTGGAACTATATTCGCTAACCATTGGGTGTCCTCTACTAACTCTAGAAACTTTGCCTTTAGCTACTTCTCAACTTCTTCCTTAACCAAAAGAGCCTATTACAGGCTTAACTTCCTCTTCTTTAGCTTTATTGGTGATATGTGAGGATATGCAGGGATCCCGTGTTCTGAGATCTCTCTATCAATTCCAGGCATATCCTTATAGCCCCAAACAAATCCTTTATGTCTCTTTTTAATGTTTCTTTCATTTTTTCTCTCTCAATATAAGTTAAATAAGAATAATCAATATATTCTTAGGGTTATCAATTGTGCCTAAATTAAATGATTTTGTTTGAACATAATTAATGTCAAATATATGTATAAAATGATCATCACAAATAAAATAACCATTAGGAAACATATCACATAAATGAGCAAAGTCAAACTTCATCACATTAACTTTATAAAAGAATAAGTCATCAGTTTCAAACAAGGTAGAAAGAGAAACATCAAGATCATCATAGAAAAGATCCATGATAGAATTCAAGACATAAGTCTTGAATTCTAGTTCCTCATTCTTATTAATGTCGTCCTTCAACTTTGAAGTAGTAACAATATCCTCAAATTTTTCTTCAGCCAGTACCAACTCTTCCATAAGACTTTCTTCAGTAGTAACTTTCTTGACCTCATTTACATACTCGATCAAAATCTCAAATCCTAGAATCACTTCCCCAACCCTCAAAAGAGGTTCAGGAGTTCCCGTATATGGATAACCGGTGCCTTCTTTAGCAAACACATCCTAAAGTCCTCGTTTCCTAATTTTAGAGACAATATTTTCTTCATCTTCAGAATCTTCAGACATAGAATACTCAATCTCATACTTCAAAATAGGGACTTTCAGTTCCATGAACTCATAAGGCCTATTCTGATCCTTTCCTAGTCCTAAGCTAGGCATGAACTTCATGTTCTTTATTATGCTCATAACTTTCTTGTTTAGCTCATCCTTATAAATCATATAGACTTTAAAACTTAGGCTTATAGGAATTTCTTCGGGGGCTAGCTTCAAAACAAGTACGGCGGCCTTAGTTTCTGTTAAGATGGTATTGATATTGCCCTCATACGAGAACTTTATCCAAAGGATGAAACCACAACCTTTCTAGTAGGATAGTAAAAGCCATAAGAATGTCAATGACATGTAGGTTCCAAGTTTTAATAGTTCTAGTCTTGACTAATGCTTTAAATGTTCCCTTAATTAGCCTTTTTATATCATTATAAGCCTTAATAATCACCTCAAAAGGCTTTAAGTTAGCCACAGTTCGATCCTAACTTTAGTATAATCTTCAATGGATACACATTAATGGCAAAACCATTATCCACCATCATGCAGTAAGATAGTTTCCCTTTTACCTCGACTTTAATGAATAAGGCCTCGTGATGGTCCCTTCCTTCCAATAGCAAGTCATCATTAAAAAATATAATAGCACCTTGGGGGTCTTTATTAATTAACTAACCATTTGCTCATGAGTGCAGTTTGTATATATCTTATCTTGACCCAAAGCTAGAAACAGTTCTTCTTGATGATCCCAGGAATGCATAAGCAATTCCCAAACATTAGCAATAGTCTCTTCTTTCTTCACTTTCCCTTTTTAACCTTCTTCCTTCTTCTTTGGTTTAGATTCGACTGGTTTGGTTTCTACTTCTTTCTTTTCAACTTTACCAATTGATTGACTCTCCTTGTTCTCCTCATTTTCCTATAGTTCAATATGTCCTCCCTCTTCATCATCAGAACTCTAAATATCCAAACATTCACACTAAGCCCCAAAGGCTGCTTCTTCTAATTTAAGTCTTTGGGTTTAGGTTTTAGTGAGCTAGGTGCAACATCAACAAAAGAACTTAAAACTTGCTCCTCCGTTAGACCTGTTTTGATCATAAAAATGGGTGCATTTGGTGGCAAGACATTTCGATAGTTGGGCAAATGGTTATTTTGAGTGTTTAGTTTTCAGGTTTCAGGGTCGGTGATCTTGCATGAGTCAATTAAGTCTTAAATTTCATGCTTCAGGTAGGTATAGACATCAGTATTATATCCAATGGCTTGGTGGTATTTACAATAGAATTTTAGGTTGGCATTTGGTAAGGATGGTTATTGGGGTAAAGATTGCAGAAGGTTCTTCTTCATCAGTTTCTCCAAAACTTTTGACATGGGCCTACCCAGGTATGAAAACCCCTAAGGCTATCTAATAGCATTAATCTGCATGTTACTGCTCGATTGTCTAATAACACTAATTTGTATATTGTTGCTTAAGCTAATTTGCTTTTTTACCCATGTATCTCCTACTAAAAAACTTCTTTTCCTGAGCCAAGTCAGACTACTTTTAGACCCTAAACCTATGCAGTTCCTTGAAACTCTTAATCCTAAGATCCTTTAGCTTTTTAAAAAGTAGAAGGACATATCCCTCCTTTGCTATTACTAGTTGATCAGCCTCGATGGGTCTGTGCTTCATCTATGCCAATTTTCCTCTCCATCTAATAAATAATCAGTAAAGGATTCATTGAATCATTGCTTAGTGTTCTATAAGTCCCTAAGAGATACATCCATTTGGGTGTTAAGATCGTACTACTTCACAAATGTAGCATATAACTCCTTTCAATTAGTTTAGGCATAGGATTCTAAAGTATAATACCATCTTATCGATGCCACTTTCAGAGATAAAGAAAATTATTTCACAATTTGTGCCTTAGTTAAGCTAGTTGTTTTCATATGAGTCATATACTACTTTAAATGAAAATAAGGATCATCAGTGCCAGTGTACTTCTTCATACTGGGAAATTTACACTTTTAGGGTAAAGGATTATCATATCCATCTAGATCTAGGTTGGCATCAATCCCTTTTTCTTTCATCATCATATATAACTAATCCATAGCTTTGGTAATACCCTTAGCCTAATTAGTCTTTTCCATTTTCTTAGAGAGATTCACATTCTATAGGGCCACTAGTTCAGCTACCAAAGCCTCAAGATCATCTTCCACTTGTTGCCTTGCAGGAATTTTGGCTTTAAGATCTAAAGGTGGTGGTTGTTGTATTGGTGGTTGCTGTCTAACTTGTCCTATCATCTCTATCATCATCTCTCATATAATTAAACGAGTTTGTTTAGCTATTTCTGCTTTTAACTATTCCTTAAAAGTTTCAAGATTGAAACCACCTACCATCGTTGTTTCTTTAGGAGTTTTAACTAAACAACCAGTGCTAGACTATGTCCAAGTCAAAAATTGTCATGGATCTATATTTGCAACCACCACTAGTTAGAATTTATACATGATGTATATGCATGATATGCAGGTTCATTTTATTTTATTATTTAAAGAGAAGAAAAAAACATATGATCTCTCTACACATAGTAAAACACAATTATAGAAGGATAAAATCCACCCTTATTTCTCCCACTCATATGTTCAATGGCAAGTTTCTTTTCTTAGAATATTTAGTATGGGCATTAATCATCAGTAGGTAATGGTAAGATCGACTTATATATAAAAGCTCTTAAGATGGTTTAAATAAGTAGTGAATCCCTTATATAAATCCAAAGTCTATTCTTAATAGGCCAAAATTTACCTTTAAAGGTCCAACTTGTCAAGGTCCATAAGGTAAAATAAGCATAAAAGGCCCATCTTGATAGGGTTCATTTATACTAGGCTTGAATAGACATAAGAGGGCCATTTTGATAAGGTACATTTATAATGGGCTTAGGATTTATTTTGAGAATCCACTATATGGAAAAACACATGCATTTAGGAAAAAACCTAAGGGAAATCATTAAGTTATTACATGAGCTTGAGTCTTGGGATAATAGGCTTTGGTTCCCATAGTGACATACCTTTATTATGTCTCCCTACTTAAAAGTCCATACGACATGGATAAGTATGTTCCATGATTGATAATAATCAATACTTCACCACCAAGTTTGAGTGAAATATCAATACTTCACCACCAAGTTTGAGTGAAATACAACTAGTAAAGTAATGACCATCATCGAATATTTAGGGACTACAATGCTCAATGTGTGAAAATGTGTAATGAATGAACCAAAATGCAAAAGAAATAAAAGAATAATAAAATGATAAAATACAAAACACTAGAATCAATTTCTTTATCCCCAGTGGAGTTGCCATTGTAGGCGGTGGGGTTCAGCATGCACCTAAGTGTTTGGCAATCATGATACTGTGTGAGCTTAAGGTCTATTAGGAAATACAAAATAGGCTTAAAGCCCAAATTGGAGAAAGAGTCACTACCTAGATAAAAGCTAGGACACACTGTATGGCAACTAAATTCCACAAAGGTTCCCATAAGCCGTCATCAGATAATGGATTCAAAAACTCGATATGGGCTTTTGGAATGTCCATCTAACCTTATGGTTGGCCTCCGTTTATGTTTTATATTTTATTACTTTTAATTATTAAATTATTTCTTTATTAATATAAAAATTGTAATTCCCCCCAAACAATTGTTAAATTTTATGCTCAGGTCCAAGTTTGCATATTAGTTCAATCTCATCCATTATATGTTTCTACATTCATCATAAATGATTACCAAATAATACATTTGAACAAAGTGGGGGAAGAGATTAGGGATTATAACACTTTGCACAAGTAACAGTAAATAAATTAGTTACAATATAAGTAAATTTATAAGCAAATTGAGGAAATTAAAGATCGATGATAGAAATCATCCTAAATTCCTGCAACAAACAAAATTTTAATTCCCACAACTAGAAATACTACAAAGAAATAATGAGATTAAATTATATATCACATGGATATAAGTATATAGACATAAATAAATAAGAGACAATAAAAAATTTACTTCAATCTTAAGGCAAAATTGCATGCAAATAACTAAAGACTTGTAAGTATGCTTAATGGTTTAAATGATCATATCGTAAACATTGCATAAGACAAATAATGAATCCAAGAAACAAGTAAGTAAGTAAATAAATAAGAAGCTTATGCAAATCTATAACTCAATATTTAAGAAGGATGAAATTATTATTATTTTATGAGCTCTTTTTCAAAGTAATTGGCCCTCAAAGGTTGTCTTTGGTCTAAAGCATCACTTGAATGCAAGATTTTCTCCTTCCTCCTTCAAAAAGAATGAACCTTTTGGCTTGGTTTTCCTTCTTTTCTCCAAAAAGTGCCCTTTTTTTCTTTTTTCAAAGCTCTCTCATCTTCTCTTTTTTTTAGAGTTGCTAATGGTTGCTAACTCCCTCTCCTTTTTTTCTCTATCCAGTATCCCTTTTTAAGCCCCTATACTTAGACAAGACATCCACTTTTTCTTTCCCCATCATTCCTTATTTTTTTCTTAACTTTTCTTACCTAAAAAGTCTCATTTTCATGCAATATTCAGGCTTGTAAAGGTGTAGGGCCCACCCACTAGACCACCATTATCACCTCTGCATTTAATGCAATGCAAGTGGCTGGTAAAGAGGCGGCTCCTTATCATTAGGGTATTGCCTTATTAGCCCTGAACTAGAATTGGGCCTTTAGGTCAGAATGGGCTTGAGCTCTATAGGGATAGAAATTGGGCTTTTAGGTCCATTTTTAAGGAGGTTTTAGGCTTCTTTTGTATTCAAGCTTTGCATATTCTCATCACTGGGCTTCATTGCGGACCGATCAAACTAAACATCCACATATGCCCCCTATTACGGACTGATCGAACCAAATGTCTATAATATAATAAAAAAAAGCAAAAGAAGTGAGATTACAGGAGTTAAAGAGGCAGAGCGACTATAAAAGTGATTGTGATGTCTTTTATAGGAGATGAAAATGTGGTTGCATCCACTAGAGTCAACCTCTCTCTCATTTCAATTTGATAATTGAGAAGAAGATATACTCATATTAAAAAAATGTAAAATGAACAAAATTTTGAAAGCAAACTTATAACCTAATTAAAAATGAAGGTTGTTAAAGAATAATTGATCTCTCTCCACCAGGGTGAATGCAACCCTGTAATAGCTATATTAAAAAACACTATATCCACTTATTTATAATCAAGATAAACTTTAATTTATTTATTTATTTTGTAATCAAAATAGGATGTGAACATCAAAGATATAAGGGAAAAAACTGAAAAAATGATTTCATAGCCATACAATATATATGCCAACTTATACAGATATCAATTGAAAAATAAATTTAGGTTTATTGCTAATAAAATTAGATCATATTATTTTACTAATTAAAAGAGAAATAATCATAATAAGACCAATATAGCAAATTTATAAAAATGAAATGCATTCAGGAGCATTGTCTTTTAACTATATATCAATGTTAGTAAAGAGCTCACATTTGGATTAGGAAGTAGTATAATTTGTGCATAAACTTTATTTATTTTAGGTTCAGTCTACAACACACATTGCAAATAAAAAATTACCAAATATTAGTTCAACTATAAAAGGTATTCCAAATTCCTTCATTTTCAATATGAGTTATAGAAGAAATATTAGGATTCCTCTAAAAAAATTAAATATATAGTTATAATTATCAAACCTACCCTTCACTAAACATTTACCACTTTACAAAGAATTTTTGAGTGAAGATTGAATGAGGAAACTGTTGCTTCAATGCTTGATGCATTGAAGCTTTAAGTTGTAAAAAGATAATAATCAGACTCTATTAGACAGTAAAAGACTATTCATAATAGCATAAATGGGAAAACAATTGCAACAAAAGCAAAACTCCAACCTAGAACAACAACATTGAAAGATAGATAGAGTGTTTCTATCCCTCAAATTCAGTATTCAAAATGTTGATGCAATAACATCAAAAACTGAACTCCAACCCTAAACAACACACCACATAAAAAAGTTTTTGGCCTTAAGGCAGCCATGGATTTTTCTCAATTTGGATCAATTACTTATATTCCTAATAAAATCCAAGATATTCCAAAATTGTATGCAACTCGAGAGGAGTGTTCAAATCCATATAATAACAGCATTTATAAAGATCCCAAAAATTTTCATAAATCATTCTATATTATCAATTTGTTAGCCACTCTCTACTTAACCTTGTACTGCTATAGAGGGATAAAGTATCTGTAACCATTTCATGTAGTATAGTTAGATATTGACTTCGTTATTTCAATATATGCACTCTCCTCAGTCTTTTGGATCACCCACCCACCCTCCCTCTACAAGTATTTCACTTATCTTTTATTTAATAAGTTGACAGTCATTGTAAAGTCTAAAACCCACATATTATAGCCATTGCAGAGTCAAACTATTCTTGTAATAAGATAAGGTATAATTCTGTGAATTACATAATGAGGATTGGCTTGTTTGTTTAACATCTTAGCATGTAAACATAAAGTTGAGGTCCAACAAAACATGTAAACATCATACAAGTTTAATTCAATCTATTCCTTAATTCATCATACAATGTCCTCTATTCCGACAATCTTCTTTTTCCCCCATATCAAATTTGCCAATTCCTTCCTTTTAATAAAAAAGTGTCCAAAATACATAATCATAACTTAACAAAAATAACAATAATCTCCATTCACTAGTATAAAAAGCACACATCAGAGGAATTAAACCTAATAAACAAAAAAAATAAATAGCATTATAAAAATAAAAAGAAGAATAAGCACATACCAAGCATCACAAGCAAGTCCATTGAGAGTATCTATGGGCACTGCAATGACTTTTCCAGCTTTAAGGGCATTAATTGCCACCTCAACATACAATTCAATGGCAAGCCTAACAATTGCTAACTTATCCTTAACATCCACATATCTTCTCTCTAAACTCCAAGCCATCTTTTGTTGAAACCTAATTACTAATTTCCTTTTTTGAGTAAAAAAGGGCACCAACCCAGTTCTAGGAGCACCTAAAACTAAAGAGCCATCAAAGTAAACTAGTGAAATTGAATTCCCTACTATAAAAGAAGTGAAATTTGAAATAAAATACATGAAAGCAATAAGCTTTTTTAAGAAGACATTGAAAAGAAGAAAAGACACTAAGAAAAGAGCGATTGATAATTGGGTATTCAAGGAGCACCTCGAAGAGAGTTGCGAATGGATAAAATTGGAAATTTATGTGTAACTTTTATAAGAATATTCATGCTACTACTCTGATTCTACTTCTTCATCTTCCATTTTTATTTTGCATAAGAGTACAACACTAGAGTCTATAATCAAATTCACAACCTCAGGGTCCCCAATCAAGGAGATTATCAATAGTTCTGCCTTTAAAGATGCACTAAATTCCTCTTCTATCTTGCTTCTCAACAGTTCTATGATTTATCACTATATCAGCTAAACATTTAATGCCTTTCTTAAGAAGAGCCTGAATTAGTGACTTTAATTCATCTTGGTTTCCATATTTTGATGCACTTAGATCATATAATCTCCCTAGCATGTACCCTAATTTAACATTAAAAAGAAGGCAAATTAGGTGCCTTTGACTTTGTCAAAAGAAAATCAATATTTAAGGCTTCATGGCTTTAAGGACTCTTAAAATGAAATTAGTCATATGTTTTCCAATGAATCCCATATCCAAACTCTTAAAATAAATAGTAACAACATTTGTTAGAGAAATACCTTGAGGTGCAACTAACTAAGAAGCTGAAGGAAGCAAGACATGAGTAACTCCTACATTAGCCATGTTAGGAACAAAATTCTTAAGAGAGTTGTACCATCCTCTGGCCTTGTTACATGATTACCAATTAAATCCCTATCATACCATCATTAAACTTATTGTAATCTTTTTCAAAATTTACATGCACAAAAAAGCCTACATATATAGGTGCCTAAGCAATATGAATATTTAGATATCCAAAACCAATTCATGGAAGCAGGCAATTTCCATTAAAAGACCTAGAAATAACAGTTACAAATAGCACAAAAAGACCAACTCTTTCGGATGCACCATTTCATTACCACTAATACATAAAATTAAATTTTATTTTATTAACCTAACTCTAGAATTGATTGAGAGCAGTGAGCACATCATCATAAGAAACCTAATTTAATTAAAATTAACCCACATGTCATAAATAAGAAAATATAGAATAATCCAATTACATATAATAATAGAGAAATAATTCAAACCATAGAAATATAACATCTTTTCAATCCTAAGAAATGTAAAAGATTAAAAGAAAAAAAAAACTAACCCTTGAAATAATGAAATTGCTGGTGATAAAAGAAAAGCAACAAGACTTTCAAGCATCGCCATTCGAGCAAGTAGAGGAGCTGGAACTGTCGTCGTCAAGGTAGGAGCTAAGGAAATAACTGATGAAGCTTCGACCATATGAATAATAAAAGGTAGTAGCGAGAGAAAAGAATTAAAAGCTTATTAGGAAATTAGGCTCTCACTGAAAAATGAAATTGAGAATTGAGAAATCAAAATGAAAAGAAAACTCTTCCCTCTTTTGCACACCATAATTAACTATCACGACCCAAAATAAGGGGCCATAATCGGCTCTAGAGAAAGGGAATTCTTTCGAATCCAGAACCCGTAACAAGCCTTAAAAGAAAAACATGAAATAAAATAAAATAAATAAAATATTTATTACAACGGAAATTTAAATCTCAATTAAAAAAATAAGTTCCTCATCATTTTTTTATTTTTTTATAAAATATTATCACATCTCATATTATAAAATAAAATCTTTTAATACAATACTTTAGAGTAACACTCTAAATTAAAATCTTGTACATGCATAAATCAGAAACAACTTTCGACAGAATCAAATACAACTACTACTGCAATGTCTAGAGTACAAAATAAAATTCAAGTGAGCGATTTCCATAATAAAATCGGAGCGGAAGAAATCCAACAAATGGGTCTACTGCTGAGGTCTGAAGATGAGGACTCTCTTGTAAAAACATCAACGGAGGGGAGTCAGACCTCACTGAGTGAATTATTATAATATATATACATGCATAGCTAAATGTCAAATGCAAACACTCAAAAGTATATATAATAAATATATATATACAGGAAAATACACACAGATGCAAAGAAAATCATTTTAATACTGAAAATCATCAGTTATGAAGGATCAAATAGAACCCTATGTTTTCGCAACCTCAAATATCAATAGAACTCGCTCTAGCCATACAAGCCCACTTAGTTCCAAATAATTCACTTAGTCCAATTGGACAATAGACTGGCCCCGAGACACTAAGTCGATCAAGTTCCAGCAGTCTGACGGTCAGTGTGATTAGCCCCGAGACACTTGGTCAATCGAGCTCCAGCAATCATACTCTCAATCACATTAATCTCAATCCAATCAATGTCAATCAATCATAATCACCACAATTAAATTTCACTTAGCTCTAATCTAATGCACCGGTACGTACACGGTCCTAGTGTTGCCTACTAGGAAGCACATTCTATCAATATCCTTCATTTATATTAAAACATACATTCAAAAAAATAAATAATGCATAATGATATTTAAAATAAACAAATAAACCATATATATACTAGAAATATACCTAAAATAAACTAAGTATATTTCAGGTATATATACGTATAATAAATTCAATTAAATCATGTAATATAACTTAACATAATTTGAAAATAAATGACAAAGAAAATATGCATTTATTTTTAAATATACCAAAAATATACCTAAGCATTTAATTAAGTAATTATGTAAAATTTACATTTAAAACATATAATTTCTAAAACATGCAACCTAAAGCAATGCATATATATCATAATAACTCACAGTTGTGTGCTCCTCGAGACGGGTCCGACGGGCCTGGTCCACTAGACCTCGGTCTCGGCGCAACTAACAATAAAATAATAACATGAAATTAGAATAATTCTAATTTAACTTCTAGAGACTCAATCTAAAATTCTAAACACATACAGATAATAGGAATTTGATCAAATGTCATGTTTTACGAGAATTCTATCAAAAATTCGGCAGAACCTCCTCTGTAAAATGAACATCTCTTTACTTAAAAAGTAGAGCCGGTCCTGTAAGAAAAATACACTTCGAAACAGAATTCACAAAACTCCTCAGTTGGGACCCCAAACTACAGATTCCCCTGACCGAGGTCCACAGTTCACAACAAAATACAATAAAATATATTAAAATCCAATAACTACCAAAAATGCCGTTTAAGTAACAAAATATAGCAATTTAAATATTCAAACACCAAAAGTAATTATTTTACCGATAATTACTTAAAAAACCCTAATATTAATATAATATTAATATAAATTGATATTTCTTGATAAATTCACAAATATTAATAAAAATTCATTTTATAAATCTAAATTACTTAATTAGTCCAAAAACATATTAAAGATTACTAAAAATCCATTTATTTATAAAAATAGTATTTTATATATAATTTGAAAATAATTTTTGAAAAATAGTATTAATTAGTTAAAATTAGTAATTAATTCATAAAAATCATTTTTATACCTCAAATAATTATTAAAATAAATTAAACTTAATATTTAACCAAAATCACTACCAAATTACCAAAATACCCCTAGTATATAAAAATACACATAAAATACTAATAACATTCAAAAATTCAATAAAAATTATATAAATACTCAAAAATTATTTTCTCATCATATTATTCACTAAAATCCACAAATACACTTAATTAACCAATTATTTCTAATTAAATATATATTTAACATATATTTTCAAAATTGACATAAACTAAATATAATTATAAAAATTACACAAAAATTACAAAAATTATAAATTAAATTCTAAAATTAATATTAACCACCAAAAACACCAAAAATCACAATTTCATAATTTATTTAATTAATTTATGAAAATTATAAAATAATAATAAAATAATCAAAAATTCACAAAAATCAAAATAAATTCCAAAAATTACACAAAAATCCTAGGATGTAGATTAAGGTAGAGGGATAAACTTTTGTGAAGCAATTTCTCATGAATCATAAGGAATCAAGCTCAAAAAATTTGAAAATCAAAAATGACCGAAATGAAGAAATCGATCACCACTGAAATCTAAGCCAAACTAAGTGAAATAAAGCTTAGAAACACACTCATCGGTAAGAAAGGAAGACAATGGGACTGACGGTGTTGAAAACGTTGGCCGAAATCATGAGGAATAGAGGTGGTGAGGATTTTCGATTTCTCGGCCAAATGAGCTTTAACAGCTCTGGAGAAGGGAAGAAATGGCGGCGGAGCTCGCTGGAGGAGGAGGTGGAGGTCCGGGAGGCACACCGACGGTGGCTGGTCGGAGTTGCAACGATAAGGGTGATGGTGATTGTAAGGGCCAGGAGGGGGAGAATGAGGAGGGGTAGGTTTTGTAAATTAGGTGTGTGTGTGTGTGTATATATATATATAGCTCATAAAATAAAGGTCAATAATGTAATTCATTAAAATAATAATATTAAAATATTAATGCTCTAAATTACAGATTTAATAAAATACTATTTCCCGAAATAATAATTTAAAGACATGTATTTATGTAAAATATATTAATTAAATGTAAAATAATAACAATAATAATTTTTCAAGATAATGAAATAATAATCAATTATTATTTTAAAATTATTAACATTGCATATCCTATTTTATATTAAAATAATTTAAAAACTCAAGTTATAACATTGGCAAAACACACAATTTAATTCAACTACTTAACCCCCAAAGGCCCAAACATTAAAAAAACCACACACACATTTAAATGTTTTACCTATGTCACCTATGGACTGATAGTGTCACGACCCAAAACAGGAGCCATGACCGGCGCTAGGGAACAGGAATTCTTTCGAATCCGGAACCCGTAGCAAGCCTAAAAATAAAATAAAACATGCAATAGTAATAACAATATTTAATGCAGCAAAAATAAAAAAAATCATAAATATCACAATAACATTTCCACCAACTGGATGTAAATTAAATACTCATCTCATATATATATAAACTCTTTTAATACAAAACCAGTTCAAATATAATACAACATCTCTTTAACAATTTAATGACTACTGCAGTGTCTAGATAAAATAAAATTCAAGACTCAGAGAAGCAGTTTACATAAAGAAGCCGGGGCGGAAGAAATCCGGCGTACAGGTCTGCTACTGAGGTTTGAGGAAGATGATTCTCCTAAAAAATTAGTCAACAGAGGGGAGTCAGACCTCACTGAGTGAATTACTATAATATATATACATGCATACTAAATGATAATGCATACAATCAACAGTATATATCTAATATGTATATATACAGACAAATACATACAGATGCTGTAAAATCATTTTATATATATTTTACTGAAAATCATCGTTTATGAAGGATCAAATAGAACCCTAGAATATCGTAACCTCAAACAGTGTTAGACAACACTCTAGCCATACAGGCTCACTTATTCCAAATATATCCACTTAATCCATTTAGACAGTAGACTGGCCCCGAGACACTAAGTCAATCGAGCTCCAGCAGTCTGACTGTCAGTGTGATTAGCCCCGAGACACTAGGTCAACCGAGCTCCAGCAATCACACCTCGAAACCATATCTCACACATGTAATAATCATATTCAATCAATATCCACAAATGGTTAGTAGTATAGCTTAAATTCTATAAGCGTACCGGTACGTACTCGGTCCTAGTGCTACCCACTAGGTAGCACGTTCTATTGATATCCTTCATTAATAAATATAAAACATTTATTCACAAATAAATGATGCATGAATTTAAATAACATAACAATATAAACCATATATATACTAGAAATATACCAAAAGTAAACCAGGTATATTTTGAGTATATATACGTTAAATAAATCCAATTAAATTACAAAATAAACTAGAGATATATTTGAAAACATTTTAAACACAGTTCATTAATTAAACATGCATATAATTTAATATATACCAAAAATAAACCAAAAATAAACTAAAAATATACTTAAATACAAATCACATTATTTATGCATATTTAATCAAAATAAAACATATATTTCTAAAATTATGCATCCTAAAACACATATATATAAAATAGTAACTCACACTTAGTGCGCTCCACGAGATGGGTCCAACAGGCCTGGTCCACTAGGCCTCGGTCTCGGTGCAACTGAACAAACAATAAATAACGACGGAATCATAATAAACCTAACAAAAAATCCTTGAACTCGATCTAGAATATTAAACACAGAATCGAAATTAGGGTCCGACCGGACATCACATTTTACGAGAATTCTACCGAAAATTCGGCAGAACCTCCCCTGTAAAACGGACATCTCTCTACTCAAAGAGTAGAGCTGACCCTGTAAAGAAACACACTTCGAAAAATAGACACAACAACAAATCCACAACCCCTCGGTCGGACTCTAAACTACAGTCTATCGACCGGGGTCCACAACCACAGAATAATTACAGAAATACCAAAAATACCCTTATAACATGGAAATACATTTTATAAATAGAAATTACATAATTAACCTTAAAACACTGTAAAAACCGATAAAAACTCATTTTATTAGTAAAATCGTATATTATATATATAATTGAAAATAATTCACGAAAAATAGTTTTAATTAGTTAAAAATACTAAATAATTTGTAGAAATCATTTTTATACCTTAAATAACTATTAAAACCAATTAAATTACATTTTTAGCCAATTTCATGTAAAATTACCAAAATACCCCTATATATATAAATATACTATAATTACTTCAAAAATTCACCAAAAATAGTATAATTATCCAAAATTAATTTTCTCAAAATATTTATCAATAATTAAACTCAATTAACCAATTAATTTCAATTAAAAACACAATTAACCCTATTTTCCAAAAATTACATAAATTTAAATAATTCAAAATAAATACTTAGAAATTCATAAAAATTCCAAATAAATTTATATAATTCATTTTAACACCTATATTTATCATAAAACAGAATTTCATAATTTATTTAATTAATTTCCGAAAATTAGAAAATAATATTAAAATATTCAAAAATACCCAAAAATAAAAATAATCTCCAAAAATTCCACCAAAATTCATACATGTAGACTAAGCTAAGGGGAACAACATTTGTGAAGGAATTTTTCATGAATCGATCAAATTGAAGTTCAAAAAATTCAAGAACCCTAATATGGCCGAAATCGAAAATTCAAAACCTAAGCAAATCAAGACCATTTAAGCTCAAACCAAAGCTAGAATCACACTCATCAGAGCTCAAGGAGAAGAAAGAGACTAGTGGTGTCAAAAATGGTGGCCGAAAACGTCGTGATCGATGGTGAAGAGGAATTCGGCTTCTCCGGCTAAAATCGACCTCCAGACGCCGAAAACGGCTGCTATAGGCGATGAGGAAGGCTGAGGAAGGTGGTGGCACACCGAACGACACACCAACGGCAAGGAATTGGCGTGATAGGTGGCGGACGGTGAGGGAAACGGTCGGGGAGTGAGAGGAAGGGGATAATGGCAATTTGGTAAATAAGTTAAACTTTATAATTTGTTTTAATATTAAATGTATATATGTATATATATATATACTTTATACTATATAATAAAATAATATTAAATTACACACATTAAATATACACCACACACTTAATATTTAATATTTAATATTTTAAAATTTAATAATAAATAAAAATAATTAAATAACAATAAAATTAATAAACAAATAATAAAATATTAGGGTAATATATTAAACCCTAATTAAATAAATATATACACACATAGGCTTTATTTAGTAATTTAAAAATACGTATGAGTTCATACAAGTCCGTAAATCTATTTAAAATAATTAATAATAAAATATTTACGTGAAAATTTCCCCGAAAATGTAAGTCCCGGGAAAATTTTACGTAAAGTACTCAAAATAATACACAATAATTAAAATAGGTTTTAAATACACATCAACTCGTAAAAATATCTTTATATATATATATATATATATTATTAACACTGCATATCCCGATGCAGTATTAAAATATTTAAAAACACGGGATATTACAGATAGTATGCAATAGATTAATGAAATATGAGAGAGCCAAGTACACTTACTGCATACATCCATCAACTCATCAAAATTAACCCTTTGGTTGATAAAAGTTAATTCCTGAGCCTTTTCTCAAGCAAGTAATTCCTAAAACATCAACGCAATTAAATACATACACAATTCTACATGTATACAGAGAAACACTTCAAAAAAACATCTTTCTTTGTTTACAATCACCATTAGTGTCATAAAAGTTTGCAAGAAAATTTTTAAAAAAATGACTTGAATTAAAGTGAACATAAATCTACCCAAATATTTATAAGCTAAATTTAAAATGAAAAATAAATAGAACATGAAAATTCACTAACCTTCTGATAATCTTAAGCAACAGCTACCATTACATAGCCAAAAGCTAAGTTAGTCAGAGTTAATTTCACTGAATTAGGGATCCATTTTTTCTATAAAAAAAATAGATCGAAATTAGCACTGCCATCAAATAGTATGCCTTTTTTATCAAAGCTTACATTAATGAATTTGGTGCCATCTCAAGAGAACCTAACGCAATTGACAAAATTTAATGGTCCTTGCAAATTAGTGAACAAAACCTCTAAACAAACGACATAACACCTAAATGAAGAGCCACTTCCTTTTCAATATCTATTTTCTCTAATTTAATTGGTTTTCAAAAGTATAGGGGAAACATTAACCTAAAAAAAATAATCGAATTCTGAACCTGATCCAAAGCATATGATGTGTTTGTTGTAGTAAGAATTGCATTTATTTCCATTAGCAGAGCAATAGAGGTATAAGAAAAAGCTAAGATTTTTTTTTAAAAAAGAAAGAGCTAAGCTTTTAAGCAACCAAAAAATCAAATTCCTCACTTGAAATAAAAAGAAATAAATTAGAACTTCAATTATATGGTTGGCTCTACTGGTGCTACCAGCTCTTTGAGTCCATCACTAGCATTCTCAACTCCCAAAATACTATTGATAAAGCCCGTAATCATCACTACTGGTCCAGCAGTCAGCAAATTTAGACGATCAAGCTTTGAAGACGAAATAGTAGTAAGAAAAAAATTGAAACAGAGAAGAATCAGCTTCGTTAGAGAAGTTTAGATGGTGAAAGTGTTTGTATCTGATTAACTAATGATCTCTCAAAGAAAAATAAAATTAGGAAAAAAAAATGGAAAAAAATTAGAAACCCATAGACAGGAATTAAAGAGTGTTGCAATTCTTCTAAAAAAGACCTCTACACTAAAACACGTTAAGACACTAAAGAGAAGAAAAACCAAAAAGGACAAAAAAAATGTGTAAGAAGCTGGAAGCACAAAAATGAGGAAACAAAAGCATGACAATGTGGAAATAGAGAGAGTGTGTGTGTCACGACCCAAACGGGGGGCCATGACTGGCGCTAGGGAACAGGAATTCTTTCGAATCCGGAACCTGTAGCAAGCCTTAAAATAATAAAAAATATATAATAAATAAAATAAAATAAATATACCATAATAAAAATTTTTAATTTAATATAATAAAATAAACTCCTTCTTATCATGAAACAATTTAATACAATATTCAGATTAAACATCTGAATTAAAATCTCATACAACAAAATAATTAAAACTCACTACTGTTACGAATATAACTACTGCAGTTTTCTAGAGTACAATAATAAATAATTAAGTAGGCATTTTACATAATAGGGTCGGGGCAGAAGAAATTCGACGAACAGACTTACTGCTGAGGTCTAAAGAAGAGGGCTCTCCTGTAAAACCATCAACTAAGGGGAGTCAAACTTTATTGAGTGAATTATTATAATATATATACACGCATTTCTAAGTGACAAATGCAAACACTCATAAGTATTTGATAAATATATATACAGGCATGTACACACAAATGCTGAAAATCACTTTATAATTAATACTGAAAAACATCCGCTTATGAAGGATCAAATAGAACCCTAAGTTATCGCAACCTTAAATATCAATAGAAAGCACTCTAGCCATATTGGCTCACTTAATTCCAAGTAAATTCACTTAATCCAACTAGACAGTAGACTGACCCCCAGACACTAAGTCATCCGAGCTCCAGCAATCTGACTATCAGTGTGATTAGCCCCAAGACACTTGGTCAACCGAGCTCTAGCAATCACACCATCAATCACATCTCATATCAATCAAGTCATAATTTCCATAAATAAGTTAGTAATTCAACCTATCATCTTGTAATATCTCGAGTTTTTAAATAATTTTAAACTGCATCGAGATATGCAGTGTTAATAATTTTAATACATATTTATGATATTTTTATGAGTTTGTTATTTGTTAAAGCTAATTTTAATTATTCTATATTATTTTAAGAGATTTACGTAAAATTTTCCCGGGAATGTTATTTTTGGGGAAATTAAAACATAAATAATTTAACATTAATTATTTTAAATAGTTTTACGAATTTGCATGAACTTATATATAATTTTAAAGTGCTAAATAAAATGCATATATGTACATTATTGAATTTAAATTAGGGTTTAATTGATTAAATTAATTTTTATTATTTAGTTTTAATATTAATTAATTAATTATATATGTGTATATATTATTAAAATATGTGTGTGGTGTATATTTAGTGTGTGTGAGATTATATATTATTATAATATATAGTATAGATATATATATATATACATATATACATAATTATTTAACAAAAACCAAAAGTTTGCAAAAATTACAGAAATACCATTGTCTTCTTCCTCTCCTTCACGATCATCCTCCATCGCAATCCGGCCACTGCAACTCGATTTTCTTGCCGTTGGTGTGCCTCTTGGCTTGCCACCACCACCTCCAGCCTTTCTCAATGCTTGAAGCCTCTATTTTCAGTGTGTTTTGGCCGAAAAATTCAAGAGAGGCCGAAACTTGAGCCATCATCATTCAAGCCATTTTCGGCCACCTCCATCGACACCACCAGTCTCTATCTTCTCCTTGAGCTCCAGTGAGTGTGATTCCAAGCTTTGTTTCACATAAAATGGTCTAGATTTCCTTAGGTTTTGATTTTCCATTTTCGGCCTATTAAGATTTTGAATTTTTTTTAGCTTCAATTTGAATGATTCAAGAAAACTCCCTTCACAAACATTGATCCTTCTAGCTTAATCTATACTCTGGAATTTTTGTGGAATTTTTGGGAATTATTTTGATTTTTGTGAATTTTTTATTATTTTATTAATATTTTCTAATTTTTGAAAATTAATTAATTAAATTATGAAATTGTGTTTTATGGTCATATAGGTGTTTAAATGAATTTTATAAATTTATTTGTAATTTTTTTGAATTTTAAATATTTATTTTGAATTTATTTAGTTTATGTAATTTTTGAAAAAATAGGATAATTATGTGTTTTAGTGAAATTAATTGGTTAATTGAGTATATTTATTGATATTATTGAATTATATGTTGAGAAAATTAATTTTGAGTAATTATATTATTTTTGGTGAATTTTTTATTAATTTTAGGGAATTTACAAAATTAGGGGTATTTTGGTAATTTGATACTATATTGGTCAAGAATGTAATTAAATTGGTTTTACTAGTTATTTAAGTTATAAAAATGATTTCTACAAATTATTTAGTATTTTTAACTAATTAAAACTATTTTTCATAAATTATTTTCAAATTATATATATAATATACGATTTTTCTAAATAAATGAGTTTTTATCGATTTTTAGTAAGTTTTAGGGTTAATTATGTAATTTGGATTTGTAAAATGTATTTTTAGTATTAAAGGGCATTTTTGGTATTTCTGTAATTATTTTGTGGATTGTGAACCTCAGTCGGTAAATTGTAGTTTGGAGTCCGATCGAGGGGTTATGAATGAGTTTATTATTGAAGTGTGTTTCTTTACAGGACCGGCTCTACTCTTTGAGTAGAGAGATGTCTGTTTTACAGGGGAGGTTCTGCCGGATTTTTTGTAAAATTCTCGTAAAACGTGATGTCCGATCAAATTTTTATTCTGATTCTGTGTCTAGTATTCTAGATCGAGTTTTTAGAAATTTCAATAGAATTATTTTGATTTCCTATTGTCATTTGTTGTTTAGTTGTGCCAAGACCGAGGCCTAGTGGACCAGGCTCGTTAGACCCATCTCGAGGAGTGCAATAACAGTGAGTTGTTATTTTATATATATATGTTTTAGGGTGCATGTTTTAGAAATATATGTTTTCATTGTGTAAAATATGCATATATAGTTTAATCATTTCTTAGGTTTATTTTGGTATATTTCCAAATTATATGCATGCTTTATTATAAACTTATACTTAAATTATTTTAAGTATATTTATAGTTTATTTTCAGTTTATTTTGTAACTATATTGGATTTATTTAACGTATATATACTCAAAATATATCTGGTTTACTTTTGGTATATTTCTAGTATATATATGGTTTATGTTGCTATTTTATTGAAATTCATGCATCATTTATTTATGAATGTATGTTTTATATAAATGAAGGATATCAATAGAACGTGCTACCTAGTGGGCAGCACTAGGACTGAGTATGTATCGGTACGCCGATAGCATTTAGGCTATATTACTAATCTATTTGTGGATATTGATTTATTTGATGTGTGATATGATTTGGGAGTGTGATTGTTGGAGCTTGGTTGACCAAGTGTCTTAGGGCCAATCACACTGACAGTCAGACTGCTGGAGCTCGATTGACTTAATGTCTCGGGGCCAGTCTACTGTCCAAATGGAACAAGTGAATATATTTGGAATAAGTGAGCCTGTATGGCTAGAGTGTTGTCTAACACCGTTTAAGGTTGCGGTTTTCTAAGGTTCTATTTGATCCTTCATAAACAGTGATTTTCAATAAATATATAAAATGATTTTGCTGCATCTGTGTGTATTTGCTTGTATATATATTTATTATATATATATACTATTGAATGTGTGCATTGTCATTTAGCTATACATATATATATATTATAACAATTCACTTAGTGAGGTCTGACTCCTCTCCGTTGACTATTTTTCAGGAGAGTCATCATCTTCAGACCTCAGTAGCAGACCTATACGCCAGATTTCTTCCGCCCCGACTTCACTATGTAAACTGCTTATCTGAGTTTTATTTTGTAATCTAGACACTGCAGTAGTTGTAAACAGTTGTGGAGTTTATGTATTATATTTATGTGAGTTATGTATTTTAAAGATTTGAACTGGATTTGTATTAAAGGATTATTTATATATATGAGATGAGGATGTTCATCTAATTTTATTGACAGATTATTATTTTATTTTATTTATGATTTTATTTTCACTGCAGGTATTTTATTTATTATTATTATTATTATTGCATGTTTTATTTTATTTTAAGACTTGCTACGGGTTCCGGATTAGACAGAATTCCCATTCCCTAGCGCCGGTCATGGCCCCTGTTTTGGGTCATGACACATCTATCGCACCGGTACGTACTCGGTCCTAGTGCTGCCCACTAGGAAGCACGTTCTATCGATACCTTTTATTTAAAAATAAAACATACAATTCGAGAATAAATAATATATGCAATGGCATTTAAAATGATCAAGTAAACCATATATATACCAGAAATATACCTAAAATAAACTAAGTATATATATGTAAAATAAATTCAATTAAATCATAAAATATACTCAAAATCAACCAATAATATACTTAAACATAATTTGAATATAAATCAAAAAGAAAATATTCATTTATTTTAAAATATACCAATAACATACTAAAAATATACCTAAAATATACTTAAGCATTTAATAAAGCAATTCTACAAAACTTTACATTTAAAACATATAATTCTAAAACATGCAACCTAAAGCAATGTATATATATAATAATAACTCACAGGGATGCGCTCCTCGAGACTAGTCCAACGGGTCTGGTTCGCTAGGCCTTGGTCTTGGCGCAACTAAACAATAAAAGCAATCACGACATTAGAATAAATATAACTTAGACTTCTAGAGACTCGATATAGAATTACTAAACACAAATAGACATAGAATCAAAATGAGATCCTATGTCACATTTTATGAGAATTCTATCGAAATTCGGTAGAACCTCCTCTATAAAATAAACATCTCTACTAAAAAGTAAAGCTGGTCCTGCAAGGAAAATACACTTTGAGTATAAAAATTCTTACAACCCTCGGTTGGGATCCCAAACTACTAAAATTTCCCAACCGAGGTCCACAATTCACAAAAAATTTAAATACTATAATAAAATATATTAAAATTCAATAAATACCATAAATCTCCTCCAAATATCAAAATATAGCATACTAAGTATTAAAACACCAAAAATAATTATTTTTCTAATAATTACTTAAAAACTCTAATTAATAATATAATATTATTAAAAATCCATTTTATCGATAATTCCACAAATATTTATAAAAATTCATTTTATAATCCAAATTACTTAATTAGTCCAAACACATATTAAAAATTACTAAAAATCCATTTTATTATAAAAATAGTATATTATATATTATTTGAAAATAATTTTCAAAAATTAGTATTAATTAGTTAAAATTAGTAAATAATTTGCAAAAAATAATTTTTATACCTCAAATAATATTAAAACCAATTAAAAGTGTTTAACTAAAAATTATCACTAAATTACCAAATTATCCCTAATATTAAAAAATACATATAAAATACTAATAATACTCAAAAATTCAATAAAAATTATATAAATACACAAAAATTATTTTCTCAACATATTTCTCATTAATATCAACAAATACATATAATTAACTAATTATTTCTAACAAAATATATATTTAACCTATATTTTCAAAATTGACATAAACTAAAAATAATTATAAAAATTACACAAATTTCACAAAAATTATAAAGTAAATTCTAAAATTAATAATAAACACCAATAACACCAAAAATCACAATTTAATAATTTATATAATTAATTTACAAAATTTCATAAAATAATAATAAAATATTCAAAAATCAAAATAATTCCCAAAAATCGTACAAAAATTCACGGATGTAGCTTGAGCTAGAGGGATCAACTTTTGTAAAGGGATTTTCCATGACTCATTCAAAAATTCCCAAAAAAAATTTAAAATCCTAAAATGGCTAAATTCAAGAACAAGCAAAACAACTTACCAAATCACATTTTCAAGTTAAATGGATCTTGGATTCAACCTCGTCGAAGCTCCAGGAGTCCAACAGCACTAGAAACGTGAAGATTGGTGGTCGGACGAAGGAGGGACGACGGAAAAATGAGTTTTGGCCAAAATAGATGTTTTTGTCACTGTTGGCACTCGGGAAGGGAGTGGAGGATGGCGGAGCTGGCAAAAGGAGGGGGTGTTCGACAGTGAAGAGTAGGGAGGCACTCTGACAATAAGAGAACAAACGGTGATGGGCGGAGGGTGATGGTGGTTTACGAGAAGGGAAAAAGAAATAATGGGTAAGTGTTTTTTGTTGATGTATATATTATGTATATATTATTATATTATATAGTATATAAACATTATTTAATAATAAAATAATGTATAAATTAAATATAAACCACATATATACTTCAATATATATTAGCACATAAAATACAATACAATAATGTAATTTATTAAAATATTAATGCACTAAATTAAAAATTATTAAAATAATATTGTCCGAAATAATACACGTCAATATATACACATTTACATAGAAAATTATAATTAAACATAAAATAATAATAATTATCTACAAAATAGTAAAATAATGAAATATAGTTTTAAAATTTATTAACATTACAAACCCTGAGAATTGTTAAATTAATTTAAAAACTAGGGTCATTACAAAGAGAGAGCGAGCCATGTATTAGTATATGGTATATATAACTTCCTCGGTGGCAAAATTCATGCACTTAGGTATTACTAGTTTTTTTTTTCTTACGTGCAATGCACATAGTTAAAATAGTTATTAAATATATAATTTATGTTTATTAAAAATAAAGATCATTATAACATTAATAGAATAAATTTTTAATAATAAATAATATATATTATTAATAACGATTCATATAAAATATATATTATATTTTAAGAGTTATTATAAAAAAGAATAATAACATAAAAATAATTGTTTAAAAATGTTGATATATTTACAATAATCATAGTTTTAAACATTGTGCATGAAAAATAAATAATACAATATAATTATAGAATATAAAAATTAACATGGAAGAGTAATATTGGTTTTATCTATAATATAATTAAAATAAATATGAAGCTTATACTAATTTAATAATTTATATACTTATTTAAATTTAATAATAAATAAAATATAATTATTCTATTTTATTTAAATCTATACCATTTTTAAATATAAAATTTTAAATTTTAAAATAGAAACTAATACTATTCTTATCAATTCTAAAAACTTTTGAAAATCAAATTAAGACTATTTTTGTAAATATATAAAAAATACATGTCTATTTTTGTCCAAAAAATTTTTTCCTCTATTCATACTTTTATATATAATATATAGGGAAAAGCATGGAAAACCACTCTGAAGTTTCACGATTTTAGAGTTTTAACAATGTGTTCATTTTATGATAATTTAAATAATGTGTTTGTCGCCGTTTGACAATTTCCAGTATACGAGCTTAATGCCGTCAAATGAGTATGCTATATTTTATGACCCAACTAAAAATAATTAAGGGAAAATACAGAAAACCACCTTGTGGTTTTAATGTTTTACAATTTAAATATGTATTTCACTTTTTGTGACAATTTGGGTCATGTGTTTGTCGTCGTTTGATAATTTTCGATATATGTGTTTCACTCATTTAATAGCATTAACCTCATATACTAAAAATTGTCAAACGACAAAAACACAGGATCTAAATTGTCATAAAATGAAATACATATTTAAAACTCTAAAACCGTAAAATCACAGGGTGGTTTTCCATACGTTTCCCTAGTATGTATATATATATATATATAATGCTTTTGATGGTGACTAAGTAAAATTGGGATGCACCTGTAGCCTAATCACCTGTTATGTCCATAAAAAGAATTGAAATGATAAATTTAACCCTACTCTTCTTGTTCTTTCTTTTTCACCTTTGTCCTCCCTCCACTTCTTACTCTACCTCTACTGCCACCCACCTCCTACCTCTCCTCTCTCCACCACAATGACTACTTTAACTTCCACTTTGACTTAATTTGGCCTTTAGTTTCTTCTTCTCTTGAGGAAATTTGTGCATCATTGTTATCTAAAAATAACTACTTGATAAACTTGATTAATGATAGGAAAAATCTAGCAAACTCTAAAAAGCATGTAGGCAAGTTTCTTAATTTGCTTCCTAGAAACTTTCCTTCTAAAAATGATGTCTGGAATGCTCAACTTTCAATAGAAAATGAAGCCATTGTGATACCTACATAAATTTTTTAATTCTATCTTGTATTGCTCTACATATTTTCTCTACCTTATATGGAAATAACTTTTAAAGATGCACTGTTACAAGTTGACTACGTTGGCAAGGAGGTAATCTTTATGACACTAGTTATCAGCTTAATGGATGTACTTATGTAATTTAAAAATATATTAATAATACATGGTTATGGGAACATGTGCGTGTTAGTGGTGGGGCTTATAAAGGTTTTTACGACTTTAATACTCACTTGAGTATAAGAATGGATTATAATGATTAGCATAAGCTTCTACTTAACATTTTGTCTAATTGATGAAATTTTGTTTTAATCTTCTCTGGTAGGAATCTTCTTTTTCTTATCTTATCATGACCTCAAATTTTTTAAGACGTTTGATGTATATGACGGAATTAGAAATTTTTTGCATGAGTTAGAAATGGATGATGACACTCTTACTAAAGTAATTATTAGGACCATTAAAGATGTGGACGCATACTAGCTACCTAATGCCAAAAGTTATAGTAGGTATGTCGATATGATATTGTTTCCTTGTTGAAACTAGCAATCTTTTGCCTTGATTAAAACTTTGCATCACTATTTTTTATGCCATCAAATACTCTTATAGCTTAAAGTTGTTTAAGATTTAAGGCAGTATACGCTTATTGCATTATTTTACTTGTATGTGGTACTTCCCTTATACTTTTATTACTCTATATATTTTATTGATCTCCTTATATATACAATCATAAGTGTTGATTATTATACTAATTGTGTTTTTAGTTTATTACGGTATTTGTTAGGTATTACAGAAGAAGAACGACAAAAATAAAGGAAGAGATATTATAAACGAGGTAAATATGGTGCTTATTATATACTTGGTGGAGTTGCTAAGATACAAAACAGTATAGGTTGCAATATGGTTGTTTCATATAGTGTTAGTACCTTCACTAGCACCTTCTCCACTATTATTATAATATATGAATTAGCATAATGCATGTTAAATATTGGCTTCATCTTTAATCTTTTATTTTATTATTAAAATGTTTATAAAATAAGGATTTAAGATGTGCCAACAATTTTTCCATAGACAACTGTAGTGGCATTTTATATTTGAAATGTAAATCTATGTCTTTTGGCTCATAATTCATAAGTGACAAATATGCACAATAAGTTATGGATATGATAGTCTGGGTTAGCCTCTTTAATATATTATACATTTGTTCATCTTATTATGTTTCACATGGATGGTTTAAACTATAACAAACTTCCTCCCTTCTTCTCTATCTACAGTTTAAAGGACTTTAAGGAATTTACTAATGCAATTAGTGTAGTAAAAAGCAAAGGGGTTATGGTCGTTGTAGCATCTCCAAAGGACATTGATGTTGTAAACAAGGAGCGCCCCAACTATTTTCAAGTAAAGAAAGCCCTTTATAAAAACCTGCTAACTATTGCATTTTCCCTAGGCTATTGTTTGATTTTACTTCTGCTGTACCAAATATAGGATGCTCAAGTTGACAAGCCAATTTTTCATAATGCTTAATAAATTAATAAAAATAAATAGGAAGAGAAATTTTTTTCATATTTGTACTGATGCACCTTATTTAGTGCTCTTAGAGGTGATTACTTTTATCCTTTATGCTGTAATTTTACCCTTTAACAAAAATTTGAATTGTGAGTTTAAAATGAGAACTGTTGCATATGTTTCTTGTATCTTTAGTTGCTAATATATAAATGAAACCATTCAAATAGATTTTTTATCATTATCTTTTTCTTTTTCTAGAATGTTTCTTTGATAATTTAATGTGTACTCATCCATGCACTCATTTTTGTTTAATGGTGCATTTATTCATCAAGCATAGTGCACTATGAAACCTAGCCATGGATGATTGCTAAAAGTTAGCGAACATTTTTCTTCCCTTAGGGGATTTTTATGCTTTAGCATGTTCACTGCTAATATTATATCAATTTAAGTTTGTCATGTGCAAACCTCCAAACTTATTAAATTTTGTGATGACTAGAAAACTATATTCAACTAGCAATGTAAATTTTGATATCTTCATATCTTCTACCAATACATTCCTCTTAAGTTGTTGCTATAAATACAATGCCCATGCCACCATTGGCACACTAACAACCATTGCTTCTAGCACCGAGTTCCACCCACATTGCATAACAAACCCACCAACTGACTCATGCTTAAGTACTACAATTTGTGGTGCCCATGATTTCACCACCATACCCTTGTCTTTAACCCTGTTCAAGAATCCTGTAGGCAATATACTTTCCAAATCAAAATCATCCATATCTTCAGTCCACTTCTCTCTCTAACCCATGTAATAATTCTTTAAGTTATTCTAAAGATAAAGAGCCACAGTTTCTAAAACACAAGAACATGATGCTTTTTCTTGGTTAATTGTCAAGCCAAGCTAGACAATCATGTTGAACTTCACTGCTACTATTACTAGCTATCAGGGGTCCCATATAGTAAGTAGGTGGTGTTTGTGCATCAGGAACACAAAGCCCCATCTACTTCAACCAACTAAGCGGATATGCTTTCGAGTTCAGTGACAAATTGAGTACAAGCAAAAGTTGAAATAGGCATTGTGGTGGAGAGGGGGGAGGCAAGAAGCGGTGGTGGTGGAGGTGGAGCAAAAAGTGGAGAGAGGATAGAGGAGAAAAAGAAAAAAAAAAGGAGGATTAAATTCGTTATTTTAATTCTTTTGATTTATATGACAGGTGATTATGCTATAGGTAGGTCCCAGTTTTTGCTCAATTACCATCAAAATTATTACATTGATTCTAAATTTTAAAGTTTAACAACTTGATTAAAAAAAATTGAGACATTAAAATAGCAAAACTTAAAAAATTTAGATACCAAAATTACAATTTTTCCTTTTATTTTCTTAAAAAAAATGATTTTTTCAGGAATTTCACAAACTAAATAATCTCGTACAAAAGAAAGAGAGATCGTAAAGTGATCGTTGAAACGTGTTAATTTAGGAAAGTTAAATATTCTCTCTCATCTCTTGTGGAAAAAGTCAATAAAAAAATATTCACAATTTTAACATTTTATTATTACTTTTCAAATTTCAAAAATAAAGATATTTATTCTATAAACAAATAAATAAAACTATTTATTCTATAAACAAAAAAAATAAAAATATTTAACGATTTTGGACCGTTGATCTATATAGAAATTAATTAAAGAATATGAAGCATTAATTATTTCAAAAAAATAAAATTAATTAATAAATCAAATGCTTTGAAGAAAAAAAGAATTTTAATATAAATAAGTAAAATAAATAAATAAAAAATATATGCACAATAATTTTACAAGGTACGAGAACAAAAGTGAAACTTCATAGATAGATACGTGTGTTTGTGTGTGTGTGTTTGTGTCAGTTAAATAACATGTCTTTAGGTTTTTTCTCATGTGTTTTTTTTGCCCTTTTATTGGCGTTCTGCGTCTTCTTCTCCTTCTTCCTTTTTTTGACATATTCAACAACGAACTTCTTCTTCTATCTTTTGTCCTTCGATTTATTTTTTTCTTCTCATCTTAGCAAATCTCTATTTTTTTTCCCTGAATCTTTATGAAGAATTTAAGGGAAAAGCGAATTTTTTTGCCTTTTTGTTTTAGAAATTTGTTATTTGGTTGTTTGTTCTTCTTTCGTTGAAAGATTTACATAAGTTGTTTTTGGGGACTATTGTTTCTTGATCTACAGATCTTTGGACTGTTTTTTGTTATCCTTTTTTTTCCCTTTGTGAGTGATTTTTTTAGGTTCATGAGTTTTATCTCTTTTTTGTTTAATCTTTATTTTTTATGGGATCGATAATAAATTTTATTTATGAAATCTGGCTTTTATCTTCAGTTTTTGGCCATGCTGGGCCTGGATCTAAATTAATCTGTTTATTTTGAGATGCTGCTGCTTGCTCTTTGTGTTATATTTTAAGAAGTTGCTGCTTGCTTTTTGTGTTAGCCGTGGTAGATGAATTTTGTTTGGATTCTTTTGGTGTTCCGGCCAGATTAGGCATCGATGGGGCAGAGGTGTACGTGTATGCAAAGCTGGGGAAATTTTCTGTTTGATTTTCCTTGTTATTTGATGATTCTAATGATAGGGATGGCAACGATAGATCTAGGCCTAGTGTCGCATGATAACAAAACCATCATGATAAACATAGATTCTTTTTCTTTTCTTCGTTTTGTTTGGGAAACTGTTTTGTTCTTCTTTCCTTCAAAAGATATACATAAGTTGTTTTTGGGGATTCTTGTTTCTTGATCTCCAGATCTTTCGACTTTTTTCTTGTTATGGTTTTTTTTCCTTTGATCTTGTTATATGATGATTTTTTTTCCGATCTTGTTCAATTATCATGATGGTTTTTTCTTTTTCAGGCGGCGATATTGCGCCCAGATCTATGTTTGGTATTCCCTATCAATGATCCAAGGTGTATGTGTATGCGTATGCAAAGGTTGTCTTCCCTATCAATAATTCAAGGTGTATGTGTACGCAAAGGTGAGTAGAATGTCTGAATTTTCTGTCTCATTTTCCTTGCTATTTGATGATTATTTTCCCATCGAGTTTAATGAATTATTTATTTTAATTCCATCATTTATTTGTTACAGTGTGTGGGTATATAAATATTGGCATTCTGCCAAAACAAGTCCAAGATTATTTTATAATTTTCAGTAACTTCATTTTTCTTAGGTATGATTTTAATTTCTCCATTCAAAACAAATGGATTGGGCTGCTCTGAATCCATGAATATGAAACTATGGATTTAGCTTGAAACCACATGGCCCATATGTGTCAGCCCAAACCCAAATCTATTTCACCCTTTCAGTTCCATGTCCAAAAATGCATTCCCACATTGGAAATGAAGAGGCAGCTCAGACCAAGGGCTCATCAACCATCACTGTCCTCCTCCTTGAACACAGCCAAAATCATAGAAAATCCCCAACAAATTCACACACAATGAAGCATGCCATTATGCCAATAACTATTCAACATGTTTAAAAGCCATTCATCTCCAAAATCATCAAATTATTTACAGCAACCCAGTAAAGGCAGCAATGATAAAGCATGCCAATAAACTATCAACCAAGTAAAGGGCGGCAACAATAAAGCATGCCAGTGAAAGGAAGCATGCCAATAACTATGTAGGTATCATCAGGCAGTCATAAGGTAAAAAGGAAAAAGTATGTGATGGTAAGCAGCCGTAAGGTAAAAAGTGTGTGATGGCAAGAGGCTGTGGTGTTCCTTCATCAGTTTTGTGTTCTACTTTCCTGCCATTTGGAGTTCCTTTAGTTCTTTGTATCTCTGTGCTGCAGTGCTAAGCAGTTTCTCTATTTCAGCAATTTTGCCCTGGCGATCTTCTTTCTTCTTTGAGATGTATTTGGGCGAGTTGCTGTAGGCGAGAACTAATTCGAGAATTGCGTCCTCAAGGCCTTCAAATGATGCTTTGCCCTTCCTGCTTCTTGAGATTTTTTCCAATATAGATTTCAGCTTGGCAGCAGCCTGGTCAATGGCACATTCTTTTGCCTGTGTTTGTTTTTAAACGAAAACACAATTAGAATTGCAGATTAGTTGTCTTTCAACATGTATGCTGTTATTTTTGATTGAAACATACCTGACAATTTACTTGATGGTTGTTTGAGTGTAGTCCAGTTTTGTGAAGAGTATTGCCACATGTGCTGCAGTAAGACTTTTCAGGAGCCATCTTTCCTGGAGTGAAATTGGAAATCAGATTTTGGCCATTCTTTCTGGGTTTATGGTTCTCTTCCTTGTATAATTACTAGTTGTGTTATATCTAAGGTTATATATATCCTTTTTTGTTCATCCTCAGTGATGATTTTGCTCCCTTTTGGTGGGGATTTTTTGGGTTCAGAGCAAGAGGAATTCACAGGGATCTTTCAACAGAGAAGGAGAATCAAGGTTTTTTTGAGAGAATTGTTGATTTGGTTTACCCTTTAATCAGGAATCTCTCTTTGTGGTTTAAGATGGGTTTTACGGTTAGCAGAGAACAAGGGAATTTTCTTCTGGCCTGCCAACAATAAATCAAGTCTTTCCCAAACAGTGGGGTGATCTCTCTATTTGCTGTGTTGTGTTGATAGTTCTCGCTTTGCAGTGCCAATGTACAGGCATATTAGCAGTCTGTTTCTTTTCTTCTTTTGTTGAAGAAGTTTGTTTCTTCTCTCCTCTCTATTATTTTTCCCCTGATAGCAAGACATTTGGTTATGAATTTGTTTATAGCAAGTGTTGTAAATTGTCTTGCTATTTCCCCTGGAAGCTGAGCTCTTAATGCAGTTTTATTTTTAGACAAAAAAAAAAAAAAAGGGTTTTAAGCATCTTTATATCTAGACACATTACTAAACCCTAGAAATTAATCAGGTATTAACAAATCATTTATTTAATCAACTAAGTTAATGAAGAACCCTAAGAGAGAGAGAGTTCTATGAATTTTGTTGGTAATTTCAATCGATTTAATATTTCTTGTTTGGTTGCATCTAAACCCTGAAGGAAATCATGCAGGTATTGATATAGTATTTATTTAATCAATGAAATCAGTTAAGTTCATCAAAACCCTAAGAGGGACAGTTAGTCAATTGACTTAGAAAAATCAATTGATGCATTGACGAGTCAAACAGAGGAATGGAAATGACAATTAATCCATTGACAAACAAAATAGAGTATTCAATCAATCAAGAATGCGTGGGGGAAAGAATTAATGGATCAATCAAAGAGAGTCAATAAATGAATAATGGAAAGACAGACACAGTAAATCAATGAATTGATAGGAGAGAGGAACCTGCTGCTTGATCAGTGGTTCTTGGGATCTGGTCTTGATCGGATCTTGGACGGATCTTGGAGAGAATGGAGCTTCTTTCAGTTTTTGTTTGCCAGCGGTCATCAAACTTTTTTGTTTTTGGATTAATTTCTTTTTTTACATAATAACCAATAGGCTACAGTTTCATCAATGATAATAAAGTAAATAAAAAATAAAGTCAATTGAGATTTTTTTTTTTTGAAAAAATGGCACTTTTTTAAGTTTTGAACTAAAAGATCTTATTTTTACGGAAACTAATTTTTTTTATGTACATTATACGTGGTTAAAATATTTATTAAATATATAATTTATTTTAATTTTTAATTATAAAATATACAAATTATTATAATATAAATGGAGTAAATTGTTAAAATAATTAATTTAAAAATTAATTTAATTAAATTAATTTAAATAAATTATATTAATTTAAAAATTTAATTAAATTTTATTAAATATTAAATTTTTAATTAATTTATTTATTAAAATTAATAAATTATAATTTTTTTAATTTAATTAAAATAATTAATTTTAAATTAATTTAATTTTAATATAAAAATTAAATTAATATTAAAAATAAATTAAAATATTTATAAATTTGTAATAAATATTATTTGTAATAAAATAAATTAAAATTAAAATTAAAATATTTAACTTATATGAAATTTAAATAATTAATCATATAATTTTTTTTGACATTATGTAAAGGATAAGAATTTTTAAAGTTTATTGCTTAAAAATAATTATATTTTCTTAGTCACTGTAATAACCCTAGTTTTTAAATTAATTTAATATTTAATGAGATATGCAGTATTAATAAATTTAAAAATTATATTTAATTATTTAATTATTTTGTGAATAATCATTATTATTTTATGTTTGATTATAATTTTCTACGTAAATATTTATTTTGAAACTTATTATTTCGGATAATTAATTTACATTATTTATATTTATTACTTTGAATAATATTATTTTAATAATATTTAATTTAGTGCATTATTATTTTAATATTATTATTTTTAATAAATTACATTATTTGTATTGATATTTTATATATGCACATACATAAATTAGGGTTTATTATTTTATGTGTGTGTATTATTTATTATTGTTATATATATATATATATATATATATATATATGTGTGTGTGTGTAAGTATATAATATATGTGCGGTGGAGATTAGTACAATTGTGTATATTATATAATTATAATATATAGTATAATATATACATATATTCAAATATATACAAACATATGCATATGCATATATACTTACAAACACAAAAACACAGTATCTTCCTCCTCCTTTCTCATGCGCACGCCCGAGCCTCCACCATCACTGTGCCTCTCAACCCTTCGCTAGACCACCACCATTCACACCATCATCTTCTCTATCTTCCTCGACGCTGTCCAGCAAGGGAGCAGCTTGTAATATCCCGTAATTTTAAAAATATTTTTACACTGTACCGGGATATGCAGTGTCAGTAATTTTTGTATTTTATATGATATTTTTATGAGTTAATATGTATTTTAAACCTATTTTAATTACTGTCTATTATTTTCAGTATTTACGTAAAATTTTCCCGGGACTTTCATTTTCGGGGAAATTTCCACGTAAACAATGTATTATTAATTATTTTAAATGTATTTACGGGTTTGCATGAACTCATACTATTTTAAATTATTAAATAAAGTCTGTGTGTGTATATTTATTTAATTAGGGTTTATTATTACCCTAATATTTTATTATTTATTTATTATTATTTGATTATTTTATTTATTATTAAATTATTAAAATTTATTTTTTTCTTTTTTCTTTTTTTTTTTCTTTTTTTTTTCTTTTTTTTTCTTTTCCTTTTTCTTTCTTTTTCTTTTCTTTTCTCTTTCCTTTTCTTTCTTTTTCTTTTTCTTCTTCTTCTTCTTTCTTCTCCCGTGGGTGCCGCCGGACCACCATTTTTGCCACCGTGGTTTCTCCCTCCTCCGGCCACCGTTTTCGACACCGCCGGTCTCTATCTTCTCCTTGAGCTCCGGTGAGTGTTATTCTAGCTTTTGTTTGAGCTAAAACGGTCTAGAATTGCTTAGGTTTTGAGTTGAATATTTCGGCCACTTTTGGTTTTCGATTTTTTTGAGCTTCAATTTGGATGATTCATGGAAACTTCCTTCACAAATGTTGTTCCTGGTAGTTTAATCTTCATGTATGAATTTTTGTAGAATTTTTGGAGATTGTTTGGATTTTTGGGTATTTTTGAATATTTTAATATTATTTTCGAATTTTCGGAATTAATTATTTAAATTATGAAATTGGAGTTTATGGTTTAATTAGGTGTTGAAATGAATTATAGAAATTTATTTGGAATTTTTATGAATTTCTAAGTATTTATTTTTAATTATTGAAGTTTAGGTGATTTTGGAAAATTAAGTTAATTGTGTTTTTATTTGAATTTAATTGGTTAATTGAGTTTAATTATTGATATTATTGATAAATATGTTGAGAAAATTAATTTTGGATAATTGTATGATTTTTAGTGAATTTTTGAAGTAATTTAGGTATATATATATATATAGGGGTATTTTGGTAATTTTACCCTAAATTGTCTAAAAATGTAATTTAATTGGTTTTAATATTTATTTAAGGTATAAAAATGATTTCTACAAAATATTTGGTATTTTTAACTAATTAAAACTATTTTCCGTGAATTATTTTCAATTATATATATAATATACGGTTTTTCAAATAAAATGAGTTTTAATCGATTTTTATAGTGTTTCAAGGTCAATTATGAATTTTTATTTATAAAATGTATTTTTATGATTTAAGGATATTTTTGGTATATTTGAATATATTTTCTGTGTTTGTGGACCCCGGTCGACAGATTGTAGTCTGGAGTCCGACCGAGGGGTTGTGATTGATTGTGGTGTTTATTTTCGAAGTGTATTTTCTTTGCAGGGTCGGCTCTACTCTTTTGAGTAGAGAGATGTCTGTTTTTACAGGGGAGGTTCTGCCGGATTTCCGGTAGAATTCTCGTAAAACGTGATATCCAGTCGAACCCTAATTTCCAATTCTGTGTTGAATACTCTAGATTGAATTCTAGGATTTCTGTTAGGGTTATTCTGATGTCGATTAATTATTTCTTGTTTAGTTGCGCCGAGACCGAGGGTTAGTGGACCAGGCCCGTCGGACCTGTCTCGTGGAGCGCAGTAGGTGAGTTACTATATTATATATATATGCTTAGGATGCATGATTTAGAAAATGCATGTTTTATTTTGACTAATTATGCATAAATAACATGATTTATATTCAAGTATATTTTTGGTATATTTTTGGTATATAATAAATTATATACATGTTTTATTAATAAAATATATTTAAAATGTTTTTAAATATATTTTTAGTTTAATTCATGATTTGATTGGATTTATTTGACGTATATATACTCAAAATATACCTGATTTATGTTTGGTATATTTTCGGTATATATATGGTTTATATTGTTGATTTATTTAAATTCATGCATCATGTATTTGTGAATGAATGTTTTATTATTTATCACTGAAGGATATCAATAGAACGTGCTACCTAGTGGGCAGCACTAGGACCGAGTACGTACCGGTACGCCTATAGTATTTAGGCTTTATTACTGACTATTTGTGGATATCGATTTGATTACGATTATTGGATGTGTGAGATGTGGTTTGTGGGTGTGATTGCTGGAGCTCGGTTGACCAAGTGTCTCGGGGCCAATCACACTGGCAGTCAGACTGCTGGAGCTCGGTTGACTTAGTGTCTCGGGGCCAGTCTACTGTCCAAATGGATTAAGTGGATATATTTGGAATAAGTGAGCCTGTATGGCTAGAGTGTTGTTTAACACTATTTTTCTGAGGTTGCGATATTCTAGGGTTCTACGTGATCCTTCATAAAAGTTGATTTTCAGACAAAATATATAAAATGATTTTTCTGCATCTGTATGAACTTGCCTGTATATATACATATTACTCATATACTGTTGACTGTATGCATTATCACTTAGAGTGTATGTATATACACTATAGTAATTCACTCAGTGAGGTCTGACTCCCCCCCGTTGACTATTTTTCAGGAGAGTCAACTTCCTCAGACCTCAGTAGCAGGTCGATACGCCGGATTTCTTCCGCCCCGGCTTCTTTATGTAAATTGTCTACTTGAGTCTTATTTATTTTATCTAGACACTGCAGTAGTTGTAAATTACAGTATTGGATTTTATGTACTTTATTTTAAAGAGATGTATTATGTTAAAACTGGATTTGTATAAAGATTATACTTATGAGATTATATATGTGATGTGATGAGTTTTGAATTATATCCAGTTGTTATGGATGATATTGTAATATTTATGATTTTATTTTCCGCTGCATATTATATTTTTATGGTTATTATTGCATTTTTATTTTATTTTTTAGGCTTGCTACGGGTTCCGGATTCGAAAGAATTCCCGTTCCCTAGCGCCGGTCATGGCCCCTGTTTTGGGTCGTGACACAGCTCGTCGGAACGCCTGGTACCAACTGTAGCAACCTTCATTGATTCCGGCCAATCTCCTTTTTCGACCACCATTCTTCGTGATTCCAGTGTCTTTCTCCTCCTATAGCACCGGTGAGCACTAATCCAAGCTTAGTTTAAGCTTTAATCCCCATTTGCTTGAGTTTTTCTTGATTTTTATTTTTGAAGCTTTAGAGTTTCAAATTTTTTTTTAGCATGATACAGCTTGAATCTTGTAAACTCCCTTCAAAAAAATGATTCTTGGAAGCTTAATCTACATGAATAAATTTGTGTTTGAATTTTTGGAATTTATTTTAATTTTTGTGAATTTTTGAATATTTTATTATTATTTTATTAATTTTCTTAAATTAATTATTAAAATTATATATTTGGTATATTTGGTGTTATTATTAATTTTTACTAATTTTAGAGTTGAGATTATAATTTTTGTGATTTTTATGTAATTTTCACAATTATTTTTATATTATGTCAATATTGGATAATTAGGTTTAAGTTGGGTTTTTGTTGAAATTATGGTTTAAATATGTGTGTTAGTTAATATTAGTAATATATATGTTGAGAAAATAATTTTTATGCATTTATAGAATTTTTGAGTAATAATAGTATATATTATGTGAATTTTTGTATTATAGGGGTAAATACATAATTTTGTGTTAATTATAGCTAAATAATATATTTTAGTTGGTTTTAATATTATTTAAGGAACTAAAATGAATTTTACAAATTATTTACTATTTTTAACTAATTAATACTAATTTTTGAAAATTGTTTTCAAATAATATATTATATATTATTTTGGTGATAAAATGGGTTTTTAGTCATTTTTAATATGTATTTAGGCTATTTTAGTTATTTGAATATGTAAAGTGAATTTTTATTAACTTATATTGAAATATCGAGAAAATTGGATTTTAATAATATTATATTATTATTTTGGAATTTTTACGTAATTGTCACGACAAAAAATAGGAGTTATGACCAGCGCTAGAGAATGAGAATTCTTTCGAATCCAAAACCCGTAGTAAGCCTTGAGGTAAATAAAAACATACAATAATAATAATAATATAAATAAAATATTTTACAGTGGAAATAAAATCATAAATAAAATAAAATAATAATCCGCCAATAAAATTAAATGAACATCCTCATATCATATATAAATAATCTTTCAATACAATCTCAGTTCAAATATTTAAAATACATAACTCACACGAATATAATACATAAGTCTCACAAATGTCTATAACTACTGCAGTGTCTAGATTATAAAATAAAGCTCAAGTAAGTAATTTACATAGTGAAGTCGGGGCAGAAGAAATCTGGTGTATGGGTCTACTACTGAGGTCTGAAGACGATGACTCTCCTGAAAAAAATAGTCAATGGAGGGGAGTCAGACCTCACTGAGTGAATTGTTATAATATATATACATGCATAACTAAATGACAATGCACACAGTCAGTAGTATATATATAATAAATATATATACAAGATATATATATAAGCAAAATCACACAGATGCAGCAAAATCATTTTACATATATTCTGAAAATAACATCCGTTTATGAAGGATCAAATAGAACCCTAGGAAATAGCAACCTCAAACAGTGTTAGACAACACTCTAGCCATACAGGTTCACTTATTCCAAATAAATTCACTTGTTCTATTTGGACAGTAGACTGGCCTTTAGACACTAAGTCAACCGAGCTCTAGCAGTCTGACTGTCAATGTGATTGGCCTCGAGACCCCTGGTCAACCGAGCTCCAGCAATCACACTTAAATCACATCACACATTAAATCAATCAATCTGATCATAATCCACAAATAGGTTAGTAATCTAGCCTAATGTTATTATCGTACCGGTACGTACTCGGTCCTAGTGCTGCCCACTAGGTAGCACGTTCTATTGATATCTTTCATTTAAAAATAAATCCATACATTCATAAAATAAATGATGCATGACATTAATTAAAATAACAATATAAACCATATATATACTAGAAATATACTAAAAAATAAACCAAATATATTTTGAGTATATGTACGTCAAATAAATTGAATTTATTTACACAATAATCTAGAAATATACTTAAAAATATTTTAAGTGTAAATCATTAATAAAACATGCATATAGTTTAAAATATACCAATAATATGCAAATAATATACCAAAAATAAACCTAAACAATACTTAAATCATTTATGCATAATTTACTAAAATAAATCATACATTTCTAAAAACATGCATCCTAGAACACGTATACATAAGATAACCCACAGTTATTACGTTTCTCGAGACGGATCCAATGGGGCTGGTCCACTAGGTCTCGGTCTCGGGGCAACTAAACAAACAACCAACAGCAGGAAATTAGAATAAATCTAACAGAAATTCTAAAGACTTGATCTAGAATCTTAGACACAGAATCAGAATGGAAAATTCGACCGGACATCATGTTTTACGAGAATTCTATCAAAAATCTGGTAGAACCTCCCTTGTAAAATGGACATCTCTCTACACAAAGAGTAGAGCCAGTCCTGCAAAGAAATACACTTTGAATATACACAGAACACAATCCCTCGATTGGACTCCAAACTACAGCTCACCAACCGAGGTTTACAATTTACAGGATAATTACAAAAATATCAAAAATGCCCTTTAATTACTAAAAATACATTTTATAAATCCAAATTAAGTAATTAACCCTAAATCATATAAAAAAAATCAATAAAAACTCATTTATTTAGAAAAATAGTATTTTATATATAATTTGAAAATAATTTATGAAAAATAGTTTTAATTAGTTAAAAATGCTAAATAATTTGTAAAAATAATTTGTATACCTTAAATAACTATTAAAACCAATTTAATTACATTTTTAGCCAATTTAGTGCCAAATTACCAAAATACCCCTAGTTATATAAATTCACTAAAATTAATCAAAAATTCACCAAAAATAATATAATTACTCAAAATTAAATTTCTCAACATATAAATCAATAATATCAACAAATATACTCAATTAACCAATTGATTTCAATAAAACACATAATTAACCTAATTTTCCCAAAATTACATAAACTAAGTAAATTCCAAATAATTATATAAAATTCACAAAAATTACAAATAAATTTATAAAATTCATTTTAACACCTATAAACACCATAAAACATAATTTCATAATTTAATTAATTAATTAATTTTTGAAAATAAGAAAATATTAATAAAATAATAAATAATTCATAAAAATCAAAATAATTCCCAAAAATTTCATAAAAATTCCCAGAGCAAGATTAAGCTACTAGAATCAATGTTTGTGAAGGAAGATTACATGAATCAACCCAATCAAAGCTCAAAAAAATAAAAAACCCTAATAGGCCGAAAATGTAAAATCGAAACCTAGGAAAATCTACACCATTTCAAGTGAAACAAAGCTTGTAAATGCACTCACCGGTGCTCAACGAAGAGATAGAGACCAGTGGGGCTCAAAACGGTGGCCGGAATCACGTCGATCGGAGCTAGGATCAATTTTTGATTTCTCGGATTGTTACAGTGTTCACCGGCGCCAGAGAGGGTGGAAGGGGTGGCTAAGCTACTGGAGGAAGAGGGTGGACGTCCGGCAGGCACTCTGAACAGAGGAGAACAGGATCGCGCAGTGAGGGGAAGGGGTGAGGCGTCGGGGAGGAGAGGTTAAGAGTGAGGGCATTTTACGTAATTTTGATAACTATATATATATATATATATATATATATATATATATATATAATAACTTTAATATTTAATTATTAAAATACTCTAGTATTATATTTAGAAAAATTACACACCACAATTTAATAAATATATGCATATACATATACATACACATATATCACACATGATTATATTAATAAAACTATAATATATACATAATTTAAATAATAATAAACCCTAAATATGTTAAATATATATATATATATATATATATATATATATATATATATATATATATATATATATATATATATATATATATATATTAATATGTATAATCATGTATGTGTATATATATTAATATGCAAAATATAATCATACATGACGACATGCAATTTAATAAAATGAGCTAGCATAATTAAATAATTAATTATTTAAATTTTAATTTTCCAAAAATGTAAATCTCGGGAAAATTTTACGTAAATCTCTTAAAATAATATAAAATAATTAAAAATGACTTTAATAAATAGCACACTCATTAAATAATCATAAATATTTATAAAAATTATTAACACTGCATATCCCGATGCAGTTTAAAATTATTTAAAAACTCGAGATATTACAGTCTTCCCCCCTTACAAGAATTCGTCCCTGAATTCTAGAAAAAGAAAATTACAAGATCAAGAAGGGAAGAGATATGGGTAAGAAGCTCTTATCTCAGCTTCAGTCTCTCACGTATGCTCCTCAACTCTATTACTACGCCACAGAACCTTGACCATCAGAATCTGTTTCGACCGCAACTATCGAACTTAGTAGTCAACAATCGCCACAGGTTCTTCCATAAATGTCAGATCTTCGTTCAATTCTACGTTGTCGAGCCGCAACACATACGAAGGGTCTAAGACATACTTCCTCAGCATCAAGATATGAAACACCAAATGCACTTGAGACATACTTGGGGGCAAAGCCAACCGATATACAACAGTGCCAACTCTCTCCAGAATCTCAAACGGTCCGATATATCTCGATGCTAACTTACCCTTCCTACCAAATCTCATCATGCCCTTTATCGGAGACACCTTCAGAAAAAACAAAGTCTCCAACCTGAAATTCTACATCTCTGCACCTAGGATCCGCATAACTCTTTTGCCTGCTAACTGTGGTCTCTAATCTGTGCTTAATCACAGTGACTTTCTCTGCAGCATCCTGAACCATCTCAGGTCCAGTCAAAGTGTAATATTTCGAGTTTTTAAATAATTTAAAACTGTATCGGGATATGCAGCGTTAATAATTTTTATACATATTTATGAGTTTGATAATTATTAAAGCTAATTTTATTTATTTTTATTTTTTTAAGTTCTTTACGTAAAATTTTCTCGGGAATGTTATTTTCGGGGAAATTAACACGTAAATAATTTAATATTAATTATTTTAAATAGTTTTACGAGTTTGCATGAGTCCATGCATTATTTTAATTGTCGTATTAAAATATATACATATACATGCATATATATACATATATTTAATAATTTTAGGGTTTAATAATTATTTTTAATTATGTATATATATATTATATAGTTGTCATTTTAATTGATATGTGTATATGTATATATATTAATTATTTTAAATCATGTGGTGTACAATTATTTAAAATATAATAATATATAATTGTCACGACCCAAACTAGGAGTCATGACCGGCGCTAGGGAACGAGAATTCTTTTGAATCCGGAACCCGTAGCAAGCCTAAGAAAATAAAATCATACAATAAATAAATAAAAAGTACGATATAATTAAAATTTTTTGAATCAATATATAAAATAAATTCTTCAAATCCTTTCATAAATGTATACATATTCGTACAGTGTTCAAATACAAATTCTCAGAGTATTTAATATCCAAACAAAATAATGCTCCTTAAATACAATAACACAACTATTGCAGTTTTTAGAATATAAATCAGAGTTTAAAATATACATTTGCATAAAATAGCTGGGACTAAAGAACACCGGCGAGGAACTCTACAACTAAGGTCTGACGATATGGGATCTCCTAAAAAAAAATAATTGAGGGGGGTTAGACCTCACTGAGTGAATTATTATACTATATATACATGCAAACTAAACCATAACAATCAAGCATTCTTATATATATATATATATATATGCATATACACACATTTCACATGAATGCCAAACTCTGCCTTTATAAATATACTAAATGTAGAAAATGTTTGTTTTAATTCATGAAGGATCCATAGAACCCTAATAATAACAACCTCAAACAATCCCATCATCACTCTAGCCATACAGGCTCACTTGATTCCAAATAGAACACTTATTCCAAACTGGACAGCAGACTGGCCCCGAGACACTAAGTCAACTGAGCTCCAACAATCTGACTGTCAGTGTGAGTGGCCTCGAGACACCTGGTCAACCGAGCTCCAACAATCATACTATCTATCACCTTACATCTCAATCAACCTAATAGATCATTCAATCCGCTTATGGACAATAGACTGGCCCTGAGACACTAAGTCAATCGAGCTCCAGCAGTCTGACTGTCAGTGTGATTGACCCCGTAATCACACTATTTAACATACCATTAATCTTAGTCAAATCAATTAAATCAATTATAATCACCATAATTATTTCTCACTCAACCCTTATCTATCGTACCAGTACGTACACGGTCTTAGTGCTGCGCACTAGGAAGCACGTTCTATTGATATCCTTTATTTACAAAACCATTTATTCTGAAAATAATTAATGTGGAACGATATTCATAATAATAAAATCAACCATATATATATACCAAAAATATACCTAAAATACACCCAGTATATTTCGAGTATATATACATATGTCAAATAAAATATGAAATAAACTAAAGATAAATCATTAATATGGTAAAAAAATAATTTAAATGAGTAACAATAATATAACATGCATTTTCTTAAAAATATACTTAAATATACAAAAGATATACCCTAAGTACACAAATCATTTAATAAAACATTTATATATAAATATTCATTTAAATATGTGTTTAGGTTTAACATATATTCACAAATATACTAAAAATAAACCTAATTATCTAGCATGCATATATCAAAAATAAACCCTAAATATACCACTAATGTGTTAGATTTAATTTAATAATAAAACATGTATTTATTTGGAAATAAATCAAAATATACCAAAAATAAAATTAAAAATAATTTAAGTGTAGGTTTATAATATAGCATGCAATTATTTAAGAATAAACCTAAATTATACTAATCAGTTAATAAAATAATTATGATTCGATGCACATTTAAATCATATATAAATATTAAATTATAACAAACATAAACCTAAATATCTAACATACATATATCAAAAATAAACTCTAAATATACCAGTGATATATTAAATGTATATAGAAAATATACAAACATTTATATATCAAGATATACTAAAAATAAATCGAAAATATTCCAAATCATATTATAATTAAATTACTATTTAAACATATAATGAAAATAAAAATCCTAAGTCATGCATCCTATATGCAATGCATATATATACAGTATAATAACTCACATGTTAGCGCTCCACGAGACAAACTCGGCGGGCTTGATCCGTTAGGCCTCGGTCTCGGCACAGCTAGACAAACAAATGACAACATGAAATTAGAATAAATTTAACAGAAATTCTAAAGACTTGATCTAGAATTTTAGACACAAAATTAGAATAGGGATTTGACCGGACATTTCATTTTACGAGAATTCTACCGAAAATCCGGTAAAACCTCCACTGTAAAACGGACATCTCTCTACTCAAAGAGTAGAGCCGTTCCTGCAAAGAAAACACACTTCGGAATAACACCAAATTCATAACCACAATCCCTCGGTCGGACTCCAAACTACAATTCACCAATCGAGGTTCACAATTCACAGAATAATTACAAAATATCGAAAATGGCCTTATATAATAAAAATACATTTTATAAATCTAAATTACGTAATTAACCCTAAAACATACTAAAAATCAATAAAAACCCATTTATTTAGAAAAATAGTATATTATATATATAATTTAAAAATAATTTACGAAAAATAGTTTTAATTAGTTAAAAATACTAAATCATTTTTATAAATCATTTTTATACCCTAAATAACTATTAAAACCAATTTAATTACATTTTTAGCCAATTTAGTGTAAAATTACCAAAATACCCCTATATGTATAAATTTACTAAAATAAATCCAAAAATTCACCAAAAATAATATAATTACTCAAAATTAATATTCTCAACATAAATTTACATAATATCAATAAATATACTCAATTAACCAATTTATTTCAATTAAACACATAATTAACCCTATTTTTCAAAATTACATAAACTTAATAAATTCCAAATAAATATATAAAAATTCAAAAAAATTACAAATAAATTTATATAATTCATTTAAACTCCTATAATCACCATAAAACATAATTTCATAATTTAATTAATTAATTTTCGAAAATTAGGAAATATTAATAAAATAATCAAAAATTCACAAAAATTAAAATAAATTCCAAAAATTCCAAAAAAAATTACAAAATGTATATTAAGTTTCCAGGAACAAAGTTTGTGAAGGAATTTTTCATGAATCAATCAAATTGAAGCTAAAAAAAATTCAAAACCCAAAATGGCTGAAATGAAGAAATTGAAACCTAAGCAATTCTAGACCAAATCAAGTGAAACAAAGCTTGGAATCACGCTCACCAGAGCTCAAGGAGAAGATAGAGACTGATGGTATCAAAAACGGTGGCCGGAAATGGCTTGATCGGAGTTGAGATGAAATTCAGCTTTTACTTGATTTTTCGGCCAAAACACACCGGAAAAGGGAGCTTTAGGTGGTGAAAATGGCTGGAGGTGGAGGAGGAAGGCTGAGGGGCATAGTGATAGCAAGAAAACCAGCTAGAAATGGCTGAAAATGGAAGAAACTACGTTGGGAAGAAGAAGATGCAGGGAGAGGCAAAACTGTAATTTCTGCAAACTTTGATTTTTGTTTAAAAAAAACGTGTATATATGTATATATATATATATATGTCCACCTCATATAATAATATTATATATATTCCCACACACAAATAATACTCACCACACAAATATTTTAATATATTTAATAATTTATACACTTAAAATTAATTAATTAATACAAAAGTTAAATAATAAAATTAAGAAAATTAATTAAGCTCTAATTAATTAAATAAATAAACATATATACATTTTATTTAGCACTTAAAAATTATGTATGAGTTCATGCAAATTTTTAAAACTAGTCAAAATAATTAATATTAAATTATTTACGTGTCAATTTCTCCGAAAATACAATTCCTGAAAAAATTTTACATAAAGTACTTAAAATAATATAAAATAATTAAAATTAGCTTTAAACAAATAACAACTCTTAAAATATCATAAATATATACAAAAATTATTAACACTGCATATCCCGACGCAATATAAAAATATTTAAAAACTCGGGGTATTACAATAATATTATAATTAAAGTTATATATATATATATATACAAAAATTAGAAGTTTGTTTAATTTACAATTTGTGTCATTCTTCCCTCACCATCAACCCGACGCCTTCCTCCCTCACCCACTGCCTGTCACGTCATTTTTTCACCGTCGGTGTGCCTCCCGGCGTGCCACCATCGTCCCCAGCCAGCCCCGCTGCCTTCTCTTTCTTCTCTGGCACCGTTTAAAACTAGAATTGGCCAGAAAATCGAAACTCATTCCCATCGTCGATCGACGTGATTCCGACCACCGTTTTCAACACCGCCTATCTCTATCTTCCCCTTGAGCTCTGGTGAGTGTGATTCCAAGCTTTTTTTCACTTAAAATGGTCTAGATTTCCCTAGGTTTTGATTTTTCAATTTCAGCCTATTAGGGTTCTTGATTTTCTTGAACTTCAATTTAATTGATTCAAGCAAACTCCCTTCACAAACTTTGATCCTTGTAGCTTAATCTACATGTGGTAATTTTTGTAGAATTTTTGGAATTTATTTTTATTTTTGTGAATTTTTTATTATTTTATTAATATTTTCTAATTTTTGAAAATCAATTAATTGAATTATGAAATTGTGTTTTATGGTAATTATAGGTGTTGAAATGCATTTTAGAAATTTATTTGTAATTTTTTTGAATTTTATGTATTTATTTTGGAATTTATTAAGTTTATGCAGTTTTGGAAAATTAGGTTAATTATGTGTTTATTTGAAATTAATTGGTTAATTGAGTATAATTATTGATATTATTGAATTATATGTTGAGAAAATTAATTTTTGATTAATTATACTATTTTTGGTGATTTTTTTTATTAATTTTAGTGAATTTATATATATAGGGGTATTTTGGTAATTTGACACTAAATTAGTTAAAAATGTAATTAAATTGGTTTTACGAGTTAATTAAGGTATAAAAATGATTTCTACAAATTATTTAGTATTTTTAACTAATTAAAACTATTTTTCGTAAATTATTTTTCAAATTATATATAATATACGATTTTTCTAAATAAATGAGATTTTATCAGTTTTTAACATGTTTTAAGGTTAAATATGTAATTTGGATTGATAAAATATATTTTTATTATAAAAAGGCATTTTTGGTATTTTGTAATTGCTCTGTGAACTGTGAACCTTGGTCGGTGAATTGTAATTTTGAGTCCAACCGAGGGATTGTGGTTGTGTTCTGTATTTATTTCAAAGTGTATTTTCTTTATAGGACCGACTCTACTCTTTGAGTAGAGAGATGTTCGTTTTATAGGGGAGGTTCTGCCGAATTTTTGGTAGAATTCTCGTAAAACGTGATGTTCGGTTAAATTCCCATTCTAATTCTGTGTCTAGTATTCTTAGATCGAGTTCCTATGAATTTTCTTTAGATTTATTTTGATTTCCTGTATCATTTATTTATTTAGTTACACTGAGATCGAGGCCTAGTATACCAGACCCGTCGGACCCATCTCGTGAAGCGCAATAACAGTAAGTTGTTATTATATATATATATATATATATATATATATATATATATATATATATATATATATATATATATATATATATATATGTTTTAGGGTGTATGTTTTAGAAATGTATGGTTTATTTTAATAAAATATGCATAAACGATTTAAGTATTACTTAGGTTTACTTTTGGTATATTTTAAATTATATGCATGTTTTATTAATAATTTACACTTAAAATGTTTTTAAATATATTTCTAGTTTATTTTGTAATTATATTGGATTTATTTGACGTATATATACTCGAAATATACCTGGTTTACTTTTGGTATATTTCTAGTATATATATGGTTTATGTTGCTATTTTATTGAAATTCATGCATCATTTATTTATGAATGAATGTTTTATATTATAAATGAAGGATATCAATAAAACATGCTACCTAGTGGGCAGCACTAGGACCGAGTACATACCGGTACGCTGATAGCATTTAGGCTTCATTACTAACCTATTTGTGGATATTAGTTGGATTGATTTGATTTGATGAGAGATGTGATTTGGGAGTGTGATTGCTGGAGCTCGGTTGACCAAGTGTCTCGGGGCCAATCACATTGACAGTCAGACTACTGGAGCTCGGTTGACTTAGTGTCTCGGGGCCAGTCTACTGTATAAATGGAACAAGTGAATTTATTTGGAATAAGTGAGCTTGTATGGCTAGAGTGTTGTCTAACACTGTTTAAGGTTGCGATTTGCTAGGGTTCTATTTGATCCTTCATAAACGGTGATTTTCAGTAAATATATAAAAATGATTTTGCTGCATTTGTGTGAATTTTCTTGTATATATATTTATTATATATACTATTGGCTGTGTGCATTGCCATTTAGTATGCTTGTATATATATTATAACAATTCACTCAGTGAGGTCTGACTCCCCTCCGTTGACTATTTTTTAGGAGAGTCATCGTCTTCAGACCTCAGTAGCAGACTTATATGTCGGATTTCTTCCGCCCCGGCTTCACTATATAAACTGCTTATCAGAGTTTTACTTTATAATCTAGACACTATAGTAGTTATAAACAGTTTTGGAGTTTATGTATTATATTTGTGTGAGTTATGTATTTTAAAGATTTGAACTGGATTTGTATTAAAGGATTATTTATATATGAGATGAGATGATTATTTAAATCTATTGATGTATATTTACCTTGTCTTACTTGTGATTTTATTTTCGCTGCAAATTATATTATTTATGTTATTATTATTATTATTGCATGTTTTATTTTATTTTAAGGCTTGCTACGGGTTCCGAATTCAAAAGAATTCTCGTTCCCTAACGCCGGTCATGGCCCCTGTTTTGGGTCGTGACATAAAGCTCTTTCACCAATCTCATCCCAACTCAGAGGGGACCTACACGTCCTTCCATACAGTGCCTCATATGGTACCATACCAATATTGCTATGGTATTTATTATTATATGCAAACTCTACGAGTGGCAAATGATCATCCCAGCTACCTCCTAAATCCAGAACACACATCCTCAACATATCTTTCAGTGTCTGGATCATCCTTTCAGACTGACCATCTATTTGAGGATGAAAAGCAGTACTGAAGTGCAACCTAATGCCCATCGCTTCCTGCAAGTTTTGCCAAAAAAATGAGGTAAACACTAAACCTCTGTCTAACATAATGGACATAAGTACTCCATGAAGGCACACAATATGCTTCACATACAGCTTCACCAATCTAGCTACAGAATAAGTGGCTTTCACAAGCAAGAAATGTGCAAACTTAGTCAACCTGTCTACAATCACCCAGAGGGAATCGTATCCATCCTTAGAACGAGGCAAACCTACCATAAAATCCATAGCAATCCTTTCTCACTTCCACTCGGGAATAGGAAGAGGCTGAAGCTTCCAAGAAGGCTTCTAATGTTCAACTTTCACTTGCTGACACATCAAGCACTTAGCAACATAATCAGCGACATCCTTCTTCAGTCTGTCCCACCAGTATAAATCTCGGATACTGTGGTACATCTTAGTGACACCTGGATGTATGCTATAAGCTGTAGAATGTGCTTCCTCTAGGATCTCTTCTCTCAAATCATCCACATCAGGAACACACACTCTACCACTAATCCACAATACACCATCATCATCAAGTGTGAAATCAGTGAACTTCCCTGCCCGAACATTCTCTGCAAGCTCTTCTAGAATAGGATCTCGGCTCTAAGCTGCCTTAATCCTATCTCTCAGTATAGATCGCACCTTAAATTGAGCTAGCAGTCCACCTGACCTACTAAGCTTCATCATCAGACCTTGATCCACCAACAGATGCAACTCCTGGATCAACGGTCTCCTCTCAACACTGATATGAGCAAGACTTCTTGAGGACTTCCTACTCAAGGCATCTGTTACTACATTAGCCTTGCCCGGATGATATAATATCTCACACTCATAATCTTTCAACAATTCCAACCATCTTCTCTGCCTCAGATTCAGATCTCTCTGCTGAAAAATGTACTTAAGGCTCTTGTGATTAGTAAAAATCTCATAAGTCACCCCGTACAAATAGTGTCTCCAGATCTTAAGAGCAAAGATCATTGCAGCCATCTCAAGGTCATGTGTAGGATAGTTCTGCTCATGCTTCTTCAACTGCCTCAAAGCATAGGCTATCACCCTACCATTCTGCATCAACACACAACCAAGGCCAACTCTAGAGGCATCACAATAAACTGTGAACTTGTCCACACCATTAGGCAAAGCTAACACTGGAGTTGTGGTCAACTTCTCCTTTAATAACTGGAAACTATTCTCATAAGCTTCTGACCACTCAAAATCTTACATTCTTCTAAGTCAAGCGAGTCATAGGAGCTATAATTCTGGAAAAATCCTGTACAAATCTCCTATAGTACCCGGTTAAACCCAGAAAACTCCGAATCTTAATAACAGAAGTCGGTCTTGGCCACTCAGACATTGCCTCAATCTTCTGTGGATCAACCTGGATACCTTCTTTAGACACCACGTGTCTAAGAAAAGGAACACTCTCCATCCAGAAATCACACTTCGAGAATTTAGCATAAAACTGATGTTCTCTCAGTGTCTATAGTACAGTCCTCAAGTGATATACATGTTCTTCCATACTCCTTGAATATACCAGTATATCATCGATGAAGACTACCATAAACTGATCCACATACGGTCTGAATACCCTGTTCATCAGGTCCATAAAAGTTGCTGGTGCATTAGTCAAACCAAAAGACATCACTAGAAACTCATAATGGTCATATCGAGTGTAGAATGTCATTTTAGGAACATCGGCTTCACTAATCCACAGCTGGTGATAACCCGACCTCATATCAATCTTAGAAAAGAACTGTGCACACTGTAGCTGATCAAACAAGTCATCTATCCTCAGGAGAGGATACTTGTTTGTCACGACCCAAAACAGGGGCCATGATCGGCGCTAGGGAACAGGAATTCTTTCGAATTCGGAACCCGTAGCAAGCCTAAAAATAAAATAAAACATGCAATAGTAATAATAACAACACATTTAAGTAAAATACTATGCAGCGAAATAAAATAAAATAAAACATGCACCCTAGAGCATATATATATAAAATAGCAACTCATAATTAGTGCGCTCCTCGAGATGGGTCCGATAGGCCTAGTCCACTAGGCCTTGGTCTCAGCGCAATTAAATAAACAAAAATGATAGGAATCAGAATAAATCTAACAGAAGTTCTAAAGACTCGATCTAGAATACTAGAGACAGAATTAAATCAAAATTCGACCAGACATCACGTTTTACGAGAATTCTATCAAAAATTCGATAGAACCTCCCTTGTAAAATGGACATCTCTCTACTCAAAGAGTAGAGCCAGCCCTGTAAAGAAACACACTTCAAAAAAAAAGACACAGAATCACAATCACAACCCCTTGGTCGGACTCCAAGCTACAGTTCACCGACCGAGGTCCACAATCACAGAGTATTTACAAAATACTAAAAATACCCTTATATACTAAAAATACATTTTATAAGTAGAAATTACATAATTAACCCTAAAACACAATAAAAACTGATGAAAACTCAATTTTTTAGGAAAATCATATATTATATATATATAATTGAAAATAATTTAAAAAAAATAGTTTTAATTAGTTAAAAATACTAAATAATTTTTAGAAATCATTTCTATACCCTAGATAACTATTAAAACCAATTTAATTATATTTTTAGCCAATTTAGGGTAAAATTACCAAAATACCCCTATATATATAAATATACTAAAATAAATCCAAAAATTCACCAAAAATAATATAATTGCACAAAAATTAATTTTCTCAACATATATATCAATAATATCAATAAATAAACTCAATTAACTAATTAATTTCAATTAAACACACAATTAACCCTATTTTTCCAAAATTACATAAACTAAATAAATTCAAAATAAATACATAAAAATTAACAAAAATTCCAAATAAATTTCTATAATTCATTGAAACACCTATATTTATCATAAAACACAATTTCATAATTTAATTAATTAATTTTCAAAAATTAAAAAATAATAATAAAATATTCAAAAATACCCAAAAATAAAAATAATTTCCAAAAATTCTAAAAAAATTCACACATGAAGATTAAGCTAAGGGGAACAAAATTTTTTAAGGAATTTTTCATGAATCAATCAAATTGAAGCTCAAAAAAATTTGAAAACTCTAATAGGCTGAAATTGCAAAATCTAAACCTAGGCAAATCTAGACCATTTTAAGTGAAAAAAAGCTTGGAATCACACTCACCGGAGCTCAAGGAGAAGATAGAGACTAGCGGTGTTAAAAATGGTGGCCGCAATCACGTCGATCGATGTTGAGAAGAGTTTCGGCTTTTCCGGCCAAAATAAGCTTCCCGATGCCGGAAACGACTGCAACAGGTGGTGGGGAAGGCTGAGGAAGGAGGTGGCACACCAGACGGCACACTAAAGGCAAGGGAAGAGCTTGAAAGATGGCGGAAATGGAGGAAGTCAATCGGGGAAGAAGGAGAGGAAGTCGGGGGCAAAACTATAATTTGGCAAAGTTTGATTTTTTTGACAATTTTTAATGTATATATATATATATATATATATATATTCACACTATGTATTATAATAATATAAATTTTCACGCACATAATTTAATATTTTTAATAATTTATACACTAAAGAAAATAATTAAATAATATTAAAACTAAATAATAAATAATCAAATTAGGGTAATTAATTAAACCCTAGTTTAATTTAAATATACACACATATATACACTCCATTTAGTACTTTATAAATATATATGAGTTCATGCAAAAGTGGAAATTTATTTAAAATAATTAATAATAAATTATTTACATGTAAATTTTCCCGAAAATAAAATTCTCTGGAAAATTTTACGTAAAGTACTTAAAATAATATAACCAATTAAAATAAACTTTAAATAAATATCAACTCGTAAAAACATCAAAGATATATATATATATATATATATATATATATATATACAAAAATTATTAACACTGCATATCCCGATGCAGTATTAAAATATTTAAAAACACGAGATATTACATTGTTCTTCACTGTCACCTTGTTCAGCTCTATATAGTTAATGCACAATCTCAAGGTACCATCCTTCTTCTTCAAAAATAGGACTGGTGCACCCCAAGGAGAAACACTGGATCTGATGAAACCCTTATCCAATAAGTCTTACAACTGCTCCTTCAACTCTTTTAACTCTGCAGGAGCCATTCTATAGGGTGGCATAGATATAGGAGTAGTACCTAGAACCATATCAATACAGAACTCAATCTCTCTGTGAGGTGGTAAACTTGGCAACTCCTCAGGAAAAACATCAGGAAACTCACAGGCAACAGGAACATCTGTAAGTGACAACTTCTCCACTAAAGTATCCCTGACCAATGCCAAATATCCCTGACAACCTTTGCTCAGCAACTTCCTAGCCGTAATAGTAAAAATGAGATTCTGAGGTGCTGAACTCCTATCACCCACAAACTTAAATTCTTCTTCACCAGGAATTTTGAAAGTCACCTCTTTACTCCAATAATCCACCACATCATAGTGCTAAGATAACCAATCCATACCCAGAATAACATAAAACTCCATCACATCCAACTGAATCAAGTCAGTAGATAATTCTTCATCTCCCACAAGAACTGGACAACCAGAAAGAACAACATCGGTGTCCAAAGAATCACTTACAGGAGTGGCGATAGATAAAGGAAAATCCATCCTCGAAGCTTGCCAATAAGACTTGGAAGCAAAAATAGGAGAAACGAACGAATGTGTGGCACCCGGATCAAACAAAACCCATGCATCCAGGTAACATACATAAAAAATACATGCCACGACTGCATTGGATGCCTGAGCATCCTGCTGAGTGAGATAGAAGACTCTGGCCTGTCCTCGACCTCCCTACTCGCTAGTAGAAGCCTGGCCAACACCTCTGACACCTCTACCATGACCCTGCAGGGGAACAATCTAAGTAAAACTCTGATGCTAGGTTGGAGGCAACTGAAAAGGAATGGGTGCAGCACTAGCAATCGACTGCTATGGAAATCATCGAATCTGCGACTGCTGATATCCGGAGTAAAGACACAATCTGGCATAATGCCCTATCTACCCGCATTTGAAACATGTCGGCGGTGTCATGTAACATGGTCCCTAATGGACTCTACCGCAGGTCTGGTAAACACTAGCAGCTGACCCAGAAATACGTCCACTGCTGCTACTCAAAGCACCTAACCTGAGTCTCAACGGTCTACGCTGACCTCCACAACTATGTCTACTGCTCCGATGTATTCATTGCTGCTGTCTCTGACTCTGCTGACTACTCGAACCAATCTAAAAACTCGAATACAGAGTAGTCTGAAATCCACCTGACTACACAGCCAGCTGGTAATAATCAAGCATAACTCCCTGCTTGACTAGCCTCAGCTCAATCTCCTTGGCCAACTCAATAATAAACTCTAGAGTAAGGCCCACTGTAGGCATACCAGCAAATGCAGAACCCAATCCGGTGACATAGGTGGTGACTGTGAAGTACTGGTCTCGCATCAAATCCTCTGCATATCTACCCAGCCAGAGGAACTCTCAGGTGTACTCCTCAACCGATCTATCATCGTACGAAATGCTAGTCAACCGGAGATGATAACTCATGCGAAGCGGATCTGGGCATAATCTCCTTATAAATCGCTCTCGAAACTGAGCCCAGGTCATCGTCATCATATAAGGTTGGATCATCTGAATGAACCAGTCCAGGGCTGGTCCCTTAACAGAAAGCTCAATGATCATGATCCGTTGGTACTCGGTGTAAGCAGTCCGAGTCCTAGTCTCGATCGCATGCAGAAAATCTAATGGATGTCCTATCAAAATCAATCTTGCCAACCTTGGCATATAACAGAGCTACCTCAGGGTCAAACATACCCTGCTGATAGGCAGGTTGAACAGGTGGAACAACTGAAGGTACAGGAACATCCTCGTACTTAAGCTCTATAGGCTCCTCATCCTGTATCTCTCTCTGTCTACGGCGACCTGCTGCTCCTTGAGGTCTACCTCTGCCACGACCTCTGCATCTAACTGGCGGCTCAAGAGGTAAAACCTCATCCTAAAAGGACTTATCATCCTCAGCCTCAATGACCGGTGGAGCGACACGCACTCACCTCCTTATTTTGAAAGGACAAACACAAGGGTTCAGACAAAACAGACAACGGAGGAATAACGTAGAAACTAAATCAAGGATTACGTAACAAGACATACTCAAACCTAATTCATTGCAGTAGTTTTAAAGAAAACACAATACTGAAAACTAGGGCCACAACTCACACAACTAAGCCCTGACACAAACTCCGCTCTAATACCAACTTTGTCATGACCCAAAATAAGGGTCATGATTGGCCAAAGGAACGAGAATTCTTTCAAATCTGGAACCCGTAGCAAGCCTTGAGGTAAATAAAAACATGCAATAATAATAATAACATAAATAAAATATTTTACAGGGGAAACAAAATCATAAATAAAATAAAATAATAATCTTCCAATAAAATTAAATGAACATCCTCATATCATATATAAATAATCTTTCAATACAATCTCAGTTCAAATATTTAAAATATATAACTCACATGAATATAATACATAAATCTCACAAGTGTCTACAACTACTGCAGTGTCTAGATTATAAAATAAAGCTCAGGTAAGCAGTTTACATAGTGAAGCCGGGGCAGAAGAAATCTGGCGTATGGGTCTACTATTGAGGTCTGAAGATGATGACTCTCTTGAAAAAAAATAGTGAACGGAGGGGAGTCAGACTTCACTGAGTGAATTGTTATAATATATATACATGCATAACTAAATAACAATGCACACAGTCAATAGTATATATATAATAAATATATATACAAGAAAAATCACACAAATGCAGCAAAATTATTTTATATATATTCTGAAAATAACATCTGTTTATGAAGGATCAAATAGAACCCTAGGAAATTGCAACCTCAAACAATGTTAGACAACACTCTAGCCATACAGGCTCACTTATTCCAAATAAATTCACTTGTTCCATTTGGACAGTAGACTGGCCCCGAGACACTAAGTCAAGCAAGCTCCAGTAGTCTGACTATCAGTGTGATTGGCCCCGAGACCCTGGTCAACTGAGCTCCAGCAATCACACTCAAATCACATCACATATTAAATCAATCAATCCGATCATAATCCACAAATAGGTTAGTAATATAGCCTAATGCTATCATCGTACCGGTACGTACTCGGTCCTAGTGCTGCCCACTAGGTAGCACGTTCTATTGATATCCTTCATTTAAAAATAAATTCATACATTCATAAAATAAATGATGCATGACATTAATTAAAATAACAATATAAACCATATATATACTAGAAATATATCAAAAAATAAACCAGGTATATTTCGAGTATATATACGTCAAATAAATTCAATTTATTTACAAAATAATCTAGAAATATACTTAAAAACATTTTAAGTGTAAATCATTAATAAAACATGCATATAGTTTAAAATATACCAATAATATGCAAATAATATACCAAAAATAAACCTAAACAATACTTAAATCATTTATGCATAATTTACTAAAATAAATCATACATTTCTAAAAACATGCATCCTAGAACACGTATATATAAGATAACAACTCATAGTTATTGCGCTCCTCGAGACGGGTCCAACGGGCCTGGTCCACTAGGTCTCGGTCTCAGTACAACTAAACAAACAAACGACAATAGAAAATCAAAATAAATCTAATGAAAATTCTAAAGACTCGATATAGAATCTTAGACATAGAATCAGAATAGGAAATTCGACCAGACATCACGTTTTATGAGAATTCTACCGAAAATTCCGCAGAACCTCCCCTGTAAAATGAACATCTCTCTACTGAAAGAGTAGAGCCGGTCCTGCAAAGAAATACACTTCGGATATATGCAAAACACAATCCCTAAGTTAGACTCCAAACTACAATTCACCGATCGAGGTTCACAATTCACAGGATAATTACAGAAATACCAAAAATGCCCTTTAATACTAAAAATACATTTTATAAATTCAAATTACATAATTAACCCTAAAACATATAAAAAAATCAATAAAAACTCATTTATTTAGAAAAATGGTATTTTATATATAATTTGAAATTATTTATGAAAAAAAGTTTTAATTAGTTAAAAATGCTAAATAATTTGTAGAAATCATTTTTATACCTTAAATAACTATTAAAATCAATTTAATTACATTTTTAGCCAATTTACTGCCAAATTATCAAAATACCCCTAGTTATATAAATTCACTAAAATTAATCAAAAATTCACCAAAAATAATATAATTACTCAAAATTAAATTTTTCAACATATAAATCAATAATATCAATAAATATACTCAATTAACCAATTGATTTCAATAAAACACATAATTAACCTAATTTTCCCAAAATTACATAAACTAAATAAATTCCAAATAATTATATAAAATTCACAAAAGTTACAAATAAATTTATAAAATTTTTTTTAACACCTATAAACACCATAAAAAACAATTTCATAATTTAATTAATTAATTTTTAAAAATTAGAAAATATTAATAAAATAATAAAAAATTCATAAAAATCAAAATAATTCCCAAAAATTCCAAAATAATTCACAGAGCAAGATTAAGCTATTAGGATCAATATTTGTGAAGGAAGATTTCATGAATCAACCAAATCAAAGCTTAAAAAAATCAAAAACCCTAATAGGCCAAAAATATAAAATTGAAACCTAGGGAAATCTACACCATTTCAAGTGTAACAAAGCTCAAAAATGCACTCACCAGAGCTCAAGGAAGAGATAGAGACTGGTGGGGCTCGAAACGGTGGCCGGAATCACATCGATCGGAGCTAGGGTCAATTTCCGGCTTCTCGGGTTATTGTAGCATTCACCGGCGCCAGAGAGGGTGGAAAGGGTGACTGAGCTGCTGGAGGAAGAGGGTGGACGTTCGGCAGGCACTCTGAATGGAGGAGAACAAGATCGTACAGTGAGGGGAAGGGGTGAGGCATCGGGGAGGAAAGGTTAGGGGTGAGGGCATTTTACGTAATTTTGATAACTATATATATATACAATAACTTTAATATTTAATTATTAAAATACTCTAGTATTATATGTAGAAAAATTACACACCACAATTTAATAAATATATGCTTATACATATACATACACATATATCACACATGATTATATTAATAAAACTATAATATATACATAATTTAAATAATAATAAAACCTAAATATGTTAAATATATATATATACATGTATGTGTATATATATTAATATGCAAAATATAATCATGCATGACGACGTGCAATTTAATAAAACGAGCTAACATAATTAAATAAATAATTATTTAAATTTTATTTTCCCAAAAATGTAAATCTCGCGAAAATTTTACGTAAATCTCTTAAAATAATATAAAATAATAGAAAATGACTTTAATAAATAGCACACTCATTAAATAATCATAAATATTTATAAAAATTATTAACACTACATATCCCGATGCAGTTTAAAATTATTTAAAAACTCGGGATATTATAGTAATTATTGAGAAAATAATTATTTTTGATGTTTTAATGTTAAATATGCTATATTTTGATATTTTGAGGGTCTTTATGGAACTTATTAATTTTTAATATATTTATTGTGCTATTTGGATTTTTTGGTAAATTGTGGACCTCGGTTGAGGAATTGCGTAGTTTGGTCCCAACTGAGGGTTGTGTGAATTCTAGGATTGGAAGTGTGTTTTTCTTGCAGGACCGGCTCTATTTTTTAGTAGAGAGATGTCCATTTTATAGAGAAGGTTGTGCTGAATTTTCGATAAAATTTTCATAAAACGTGACATCGGGTCAATTCTAATTATGTGTTTTGAATCCTAAATCGAGTCTCTAGAACTTAAGTTAGATTTATTCTGATTCTGTAATTATTTTATTTTTTAGTTGCACCGAAATTGAGGCCTAGTGGACTGGGCCCATCAGACCAGTCTCGAGAAGCGCACACCTATGAGTTGTTATTTTATATATCCATCGCACTTAAGTTGCATGTTTTAGAAAATACTTGTTTTAAATGTATAATTATTCATAATTTTTTTATTAAATGATTAGTATACTTTAGGTATATTTTTAGTATATTTTAGGTATATTTCTAAATAAATACATGTTTTTTTAATTGATTTTTACTTAGCATATTTTTGGTATACTATTGCTTTATTTAGTATATTTTGTGTTTGATTTGAATTTACCTGACATACTTAGTTTATTTTAGGTATATTTCTGGTATATATATGGTTTAGTTTATCATTTTGAATGATATTATGCATTATTTATTTTCCCATATGGATGATTTATTTTAAATAAAGGATATCGATAGAATGTACTACCTAATGGGCAACACTAAGACCTAGTATGTACCGGTGCGATAGATTGTATGGTTGAAATACTAAATTATTTGAGGAATGTGATTCGATATTTGATTAATTTTATTAAGATGTGATGTGTTTGATGGAGTGATTATTGGAGCTCGGTTGACCAAGTGTCTTGGGGCCAATCACACTGACAGTCAGACTACTAGAGCTCGGTTGACTTAGTGTCTCGGGGCTAGTCTACTATTCATATGGATTAAGTGAATTTATTTAGAATTAAGTGAGCTTGTATGGCTAGAGTGATATTATTATTGATCGATGTTGCGATTAAACAGGGTTCTATTTGATCCTTTATAAACTGATGTTTTTCAGTATTATATAAAAAGTTATTTTCAGCATCTGTTTGTATATGCCTGTATATATATTTATGATATATACTGATGACTGATTGCATTTGACATATAGTAAATGCATGTATATATATTATAATAATTCAATCAGTGAGGTCTGACTCCCCTCAGTTAATATTTTTACAAAAGAGTCTTCTTCTTCGGACCTCAGCAGTATACCTATTTGTCGGGCTTCTTATGCCCCAGCTCTTTTATGTAAATTATCTACTTAATTATTTTATATAGTACTCTAGAAAACTGTAATAGTTATTATTTATATCAGTAGTGAGATGTATTTTATACTCGTTGTTGTGATTTTTAATTCAGAGGTTTTCTCTGAATATTGTATTAAAATATTTTAAGATATGATATGAAAGAGTTTTATTTTATTATATTGATTTGAGATTTTTAATTATAATGCATATTTTATTATTATTATTGCATATTTTTATTTTAAGTCTTACTACGGGTTTCGAATTCGAAAGAATTCTCATTCCCTATTGCCGATCATGACTCCTAGTTTTGGGTCGTGACAAAGTTGGTATCAGAGCGAAGTTTGTATCTGGGCCTAGGTTCTTAGAGTTGTGGCCCTATTTTTTAAGAGTTGTGTTTTCTTTTAAAACTATTGCATTTTATGAGGTTCAAGTATGTCTTTGATAAGTATTCCTTGATTTAGTATTCTGCATTACCATTAGTTGTTTGTTTTGTCTGAATCCCTTTGTTTGTCTTTTCAGAATGAGGAGGCGAGCGCATGTCACTCCACCGATCATTGAGGCCGAGGATGATGAGTCCTTTCAGGATAAGATTTTACCTCCTGAGCCGCCAGCGAGGCACAAATGTCGTGGCAGAGGTAGACCTCAAGGAGCGGCAGGTCGCCATAGATAGTGTGAGCTATAGGATGAGGAACCTGTAAAGCCTGAGTTCAAGGATGTTTTGATACCTCTAATTGCACCGATTCAACCTATTTATCAATAGGGTATGTTTGACCTTAAGGCAGCGCTATTCTACGCCAGAGTTAGCCGTATAGCATTCGATAGGACTTTAGACCCGTTGGATTTCCTTCATGCGATGGAGACAAGGACTCAGATTGCTCACACTAAGTACCAACGAATTATGATTATTGAGCTATCAATAGAGGGACCAGCCCTGGATTGGTTCATCCAGATGATTCAGCCTTATATGACGATGATGACCTAGGTGCAGTTCAAAGAGCAATTTATGAGGAGATTTTGCCCAGAGCCACTCTGTATGAGATACAGACTTCAGTTGATGAGTATTACCCGGGGTGACAAATCTGTTGAGGATTACACTAAAGAGTTCCTTCAACTCGACAGATATGTAAAGGATTTGATGTGAGATCAGTATTTTTTTGTTACTACTTATGTTACTGGTTTAGGTTCTACTTTTGCTAGTATACCTATAGTAGGCCTTACTCTGGAGTCGGTAATAGAGTTGGCCAAAGAGATTAAGCTGAGGCTAGTCAGGCAAAGAGCTATGCCTGATTATTACCAACTGGGCACTTAGTCAGGTGGATTTCAGACTACTCTTTACTCGAGTTTTCATATTGGTTCAAGTAGTCAGCAGAGGGGCCCAGTACAGCAGAGCTAGAGACAGCAGCAGAGGGTACACATGAGTAGTAGACATGGTCGTGGAGGTCAGTGTAAATAAATTAGATTTGGATTAGGTGCTTTGAGCAACAGCAGTGGTTGTAGTTCTGGGTCAGCTGCCAATGTTTGTCAGACATGTGATAGAGTCCATCAGGGATCATATTACGTGGCACCACTGATTTATTTTCAATGCGAACAGACGGGACATTATGCCAGATCATGTCCCTATTCTGGTTATCAGCCACAGCAAATTTCGTAATTTCTACAATAGTCGATTGCCAGTGCAACACTAGTACCTTCTTCATTGCCTCTAGCTCAACACCAGAGTTCTACTCAGATTGTTCCTCAGCAATGTCATGGTAGAGGTGCCAAAGGAGGTGCCAGAGGTTTTGGCTAGGCTTCTACCAGTCAGTAAGGAGGTCAAGGTCATGCTAGATTTTTTCATCTCACTCAACAGGATGCTCAGGCATCTAATGTAGTTGTGGCAGGTATTATTTCTATTTATTACCTGGATGCATGGATTCTATTTGATTCGGGTGCCACGCATTCATTTGTTTCTCCTATTTTTGCTTCTAAGTCTTATTGGCAAGCTTCTAGGATGGCTTTTCCTTTATCTATCACCACTCCTCTAAGCGATTATTCAGACACCGATGTTGTTCTTTCTAGTTGTCCAATTTTCATTGGAGGTAGAGAATTGCCTGTTGATTTGATATTGTTGGATGTGATGGAATTTGATGTTATTCTCGGTATGGATTGGTTGTCTTAGCACTATGTCGTTGTGGATTGTTGAAGTAAATAGGTGATTTTTAGAATTCCTGATGAAGAAGAGTTTAAGTTTGTTGGTGATAAGAGTTCTACACCTCATAATCTCATCTCCACTATTATGGCTAGGAAGATACTGAGGAAGGGTTGTCAGGGTTATTTGGCATTAGTCAGGGATACTTTAATGGAGAAGTTGTCACTCATAAATGTTCCTGTTGCCTGTGAGTTTCCTAATATTTTTCCTAAGAAGTTGTCAAGCTTACCACCTCATAGAGAGATTGAGTTCTGTATAGATATGGTTCCAAGCACTACCCCTGTTTTGATGCCACCCTATAAAATGGCTCCTGCAGAGTTGAAAGAGTTGAAAGAGCAATTGTAGGAATTACTAGATAAGGATTTTATCAGACCTAGTGTTTCTCCTTAGGGTTCACCAGTCTTGTTTGTGAGGAAGAAAGATGGTATCCTAAGACTGTGCATAGACTATAAAGAGTTGAACAAGGTGATAGTGAAGAACAAGTATCCTCTTCCGAGGATAGATGACTTGTTTGATTAGCTACAGAGTGCACAATTCTTTTCTAAGATTAATTTGAGGTCGGGTTATCATCAGTTGCGGATCAAAGAGGTCGATGTTCCTAAAATGGCATTTCGCACTCATTATGGCCACTATAAGTTTCTATTTATGTCGTTTGGTTTGACTAATGCACCAGCAGCTTTCATGGATTTGATGAATAGGGTATTCAAACCATTTGTGGATCAGTTTATAGTAGTCTTCATCGATGATATACTGGTGTATTCAAAGAGTATGAAGGAGCATGTATATCACTTGAAGACTATACTGCAGACACTGAGAGAACATCAGCTTTACACTAAATTCTCAAAGTGTGATTTTTGGTTAGAGAGTATTAATTTTCTAGGACACGTGGTGTTTAAAGAGGGTATCCAAATTAATCCACAGAAGATTGAGGCAGTGTCTGAGTAGCCTAGACCGACCTCAGTTATAGAGATTCAAAGTTTTCTGGGTTTAACTAGGTATTATAAGAGGTTTGTACATGCTTTTTCTAAAATTGCAGCTCCTATGACTCACTTGACTCAGAAGAATATGAAGTTTGAGTGGTCAGATGCTTATGAGAATAATTTCCAATTGCAGAAGGAGAACTTGACCACAGCTCCAGTTTTGGCTTTGCCTAATGGAGTGGATAAGTTTACAGTATATTGTCATGCCTCTAGAGTTGGCCTAGGCTATGTGTTGATACATAATGGTAGGGTGATAGTTTATGCTTCGAGGCAATTGAAGAAGCATGAACAAAATTATCCTACCCACGACCTAGAGATGGTTGTAGTGATCTCTGATCTCAAGATCTGGAGACATTATCTATACGGGGTGACTTGTGAGATTTTTACTGATCACAAGAGCCTTAAGTACATTTTCTAGTAGAGAGATCTAAATATCAGGCAGAGGAGATGGTTAGAACTATTAAAAGATTATGATTGTGAGATTCTTTATCATCCAGGCAAGGCTAATATGGTAGCAAATGCCTTGAGTAGGAAGTCCTCAGGTAGTCTTGCTCACATCAGTGTGGAGAGGAGACCATTGATCCTAGATTTGTATCAGTTAGTGGATCAAGGTCTGATGATGAAGGTGAGTAGATCAGGTGGACTTCTAGCTCAGTTTAAGGTGCAATCTATATTGAGAGATAGGATTAAGGTAGCTCAGAGCCGAGATCCTATTCTGGAAAAGCTTACAGAGAACGTTCGAGTAGGGAAGTTCACTGATTTCACTCTTAATGATGAATGTGTTTTATGGATCAGTGGTAGATTGTGTGTTCCTAATGTGGATAATTTGAAAGAAGAGATCCTTGAGGAAGCACATTCTACAGCTTATAGCGTACATCCAGGTGTCACTAAGATGTACCACAGTATCAGAGACTTATACTATTGGGATGGATTGAAGAAGGATGTAGCTGATTATATTGCTAAGTGTCTGACGTGTCAGCAGGTGAAAGTTGAACATCAGAAGTATTTTGGAAAATTTCAGCCTCTTCCTATTCCTGAGTGGAAGTAGGAAAGGATTGTTATGGATTTTGTGGTTGGTTTACCTCATTCCAAGGATGGATATGATTCCATCTGGGTGATTATGGACAGGTTAACCAAGTCTGCACATTTCTTCCCAATGAAAGCCACTTATTCTATAGCTAGATTGGTGAAGCTATATGTGAAGCATATTGTGTGCCTACATGGAGTACTTGTGTCCATTTTGTCAGACAGAGGTTCGATATTTATTTCTCATTTTTGGCAGAAGTTGTAAGAAGCGATGGGCACCAAGTTGGATTTCAATACTACTTTTCATCCTCAGACAGATGGTCAGTCTGAGAGGATGATCCAGACACTGGAAGATATGTTGAGGATGTGTGTTTTGGATCTAAGAGGTGGCTAGGATGATCATTTACCACTTGTGGAGTTCGCTTATAATAACAACTACCATAGTAGTATTAGAATGGCACCATATGAGGCTTTGTATGGAAGGAAGTGTAGATCTCCTCTGAGTTGAGAAGAGATTAGGGAGAGAGCATTGACTGGACTTGAGATGGTTTAGGATGCTGTAAAGAAAGTTGCTATGATCAAGAGGAGATTAGAGACCGCAGTTAGCAGGCAGAAGAGCTATACGGATCCGAGACGTAGAGATGTAGAGTTCCAGGTAGGAGACTATGTGTTTCTGAAGGTGTCTTTGATGAAGGGTGTGATGAGATTTTGTAGGAAGGGTAAGTTAGCATTGAGATATATTGGACCGTTCGAGATTCTGGAGAGAGTTGGCACCGTTGCATATCGGTTGGCTTTGCCTTCGAGTTTGTCTCAAATGCATCCAGTGTTCCATATCTCGATGTTGAGAAAGTATATTTCAAACCCTTTGCACGAGTTGTAGCCCGATAGCGTAGAAGTGAGTGAAGACTTAACGTTGGTGGAAGAACATGTTGCGATCATGGACTATCAAGTTTGATAGTTGCGTTCGAAGTAGATTCTGATGGTTAAGGTGTTATAGCGTAGCAACAACGTAAAAGAACATACCTGGGAGACCAAAGCTGAGATGTGAGCTTCTTACCTATATCTCTTTCCTCCTTGATATTTTTGTAATTATTCTTTCTTTGAATTCAAGGGCGAATTCTTATAAGGATGGGAGACTGTAATAACCCTAGTTTTTAAATTAATTTAATATTTAATGAGATAATAAATTCAAAAGTTATATTTAATTATTTTGTGCATAATCATTATTATTTTATTTTTGATTATAATTTTCTACGTAAATATTTATTTCGAAACTTATTATTTTGGATAATTAATTTACGTTATTTACATTTACTACTTTGAATAATATTATTTTAATAATATTTAATTTAGTGCATTATTATTTTAATATTATTATTTTTAATAAATTACATTAGTTGTATTGTTATTTTATGTGTTATTATATATATATATGCACATATATAAATTACGGTTTATTATTTTATGTGTGTGTATTATTTATTATTGTGTTATATATGTGTGTGTGTGTGTGTGTGTGTGTGTGTGTGTATAATATATGTGTGGTGGAGATTAGTACACATGTGTATATTATATAATTATAATACATACATACATTCAAACATATACAAATATAAACATATGCATATATACTTACAAACACAAAAACACAGTATCTTCCTCCTCCTTCCCCGCGCGCATGTCCGAGCCTCCACCATCACTGCGCCTCTCAACCCTTCTTGAACTGCCACCATTCACACCATCATCTTCTTCATCTTCCTTGAGGCCATCCAACAAGGCAGCAGCTCGTCGAAATCTCTAGTACCGACGGCAGCACCTTCATTGATTCCAGTCAATCTCCTTTTTCGGACATCGTTCTTCATGATTCCAGTGCCTTTCTCCTCCTCTAGCACCGGTGAGCACTAATCCAAGCTTATTTTAAGCTTTAATCTCCATTTGCTTTAGTTTTTCTTGATTTTTGTTTTTAGAGCTTTAGGGTTTCAAATTTTTTTTTAGCATGATATATCTTGAATCTTGCAAAATCCCTTTACAAAAGTGATTCCTACAAGCTTAATCTACATGAATAAATTTTTGTTTGAATTTTTGGAATTTATTTTAATTTTTGTGAATTTTTTTAATGTTTTATTAATTTTCGTAAATTAATTATTAAAATTACAAATTTGGTATATTTGGTGTTATTATTAATTTTTATTAATTTTAGAGTTGAGATTATAATTTTGTGATTTTTATGTAATTTTTATAATTATTTTTATATTATGTCAATATTGGATAATTAGGTTTAAGTTGGGTTTTTGTTGAAATTATGGTTTAAATATGTGTTTTAGTTAATATTAGTAATATAAATGTTGAGAAAATAATTTTTATGCATTTATATAATTTTCATAGAATTTTTGAGTAATAATATTATATTATGTGAATTTTTGTATTATAGGGGTAAAAATGTAATTTTGTGTTAATTATAGCTAAATAATATATTTTAGTTGGTTTTAATATTATTTAAGGAACTAAAATGATTTTTACAAATTATTTACTAATTTTAACTAATTAATACTAATTTTCAAAAATTATTTTCAAATAATATATTATATATTATTTTGGTGATAAAAAGGGTTTTTAATAATTTTTAATATGTATTTAGGCTATTTTGGTTATTTGAATATGTAAAATGAATTTTATTAACTTATATTGAATTATCGAGAAAATTGGATTTTAATAATATTATATTATTATTTCAGAATTTTTACGTAATTATTGAGAAAATAATTTGTTGACTATTTATATGATCAAACTCCTAATTTTGGATTTGAACAAATAATTTTTATACTAATAATTTCAATTAAGTGTGTAGGGAATTATATACCAAACATATAACAAGCATATACACTTTTGGGTGAATAGTGACTTTTTAGGCTGATTGAACCTTTGAAATTGAAGAAAACTTTTGACATATTTAGAGCTCTTAAATGAGAAAATGAGATTCTTCACTTTTGAATTAGACATCTTAAGATTTCCAAATTGTGTTTGCTTATCAAAATCCAAGTTCATTTGGGTATGCAAATCTTCAGTCGAAGTCAGCATATGCAGCTTGCATTTCAGTTTGCATAGCTCTTGGTATTTAAGCAATATCTTGAGTTAAATATGTCCAATAGAGGTGATTCAAAGTTTTATAAAAATATAAGACAATTATCTACAACTTTTATGAAGAACATTTTGGCTGAATCAATCATCTTCAGTCTTGTTCATGAGCATCTTTTGAAGTGGTCATGAGATGCCCGTCAATGGATCCTTTGGAGCACGTTTTTGCCAAAAAATGGTAGCACCCCTCACGAGCTGTTTGCTCATGACCTGATCATGAGCATACCCCTAATAGCATTCCAATGGGAATTTTTGAATGCAACGGATATATTTTCACCCCTCACGAGCACTGTTCACTCATGAGCCGCTCGTGAGCATCCTTTGAGCTGCCAAAAGTTCAAGAATTGATTCAAAATCACTTATAAACATTGCAGACATGATTGACACATCCAAAAACTACATTTTAAAGTGTTTTTCTATATAAACACAACTTATAATTCAATTGAAAGGTTAAGAAAACTTGTTTAATTCAGTATTTTCTTAAATATTTAATTGAGCTCTTAAACTTTTCTTTAAACAATTCTTTATGTATAACTCTTGTGAGAGTTGGTGAGTGATTAGAATAGACATTCTTATTCTTCTATTTTCTGGGTTTAGAAAATGGGAAGTGAGATTCGATTATAAAGGAATTGGTTTAAGTGTTTAGCCATTAAAATACTTGGGAATTTGATTTTTGAGTGAGCCTTGAAAACTCAAGTTGTAAGGTTGTAAGAGTAAGCCATAAAACTCTTGTGTATTCTCAATCTTGTGAATAAGATTGTGGATGATTAAAAAATCCTAACTTGGAGATAAGTTAGGTGGAGACGTAGGATTATTGTTGAATATGAACTCCTTAAATATTTGTGTTCTTCATTCTTCCTTCTTAACTCTTACTCAATTCTTGCTAAAGAATTCCTTTAATCTCTTATTTTTGTTCAATAGTCCTATTCACCCCCCCTCTAGGACTCTTTCATAATTATTTTTGATATTTTAATGTTAAATATGCTATTTTGATATTTTGAGCGTATTTATAGAATTTTTTTTATTTTTAATATATTTATTATGCTATTTGGATTTTTTGGTGAATTATGGACCTCGGTTGGGAAATTGCGTAGTTTGGGATCTCAATCAAGAGTTGTGTGAATTTTGGGATTAGAAGTATGTTTTTCTTGCAGGACCAACTCTTCTTTTTAATAGAGAGATGTCCATTTTATAGAGAAGGTTATGCCAAATTTTCGGTAGAATTCTCATAAAACGTGATATCGGGTCAATTCTAATTTTGTGTTCTGAATCCTAGATCGAGTCTCTAGAACTTAAGTTAGATTTATTCTGATTCTGCAATTATTTTATTTGTTTAGTTGCGTCGAGACTGAGGCCAAGTGGACCAGGCCCATCTGTAATATCCCGAGTTTTTAAATAATTTTAAACTGCATCGGGATATGCAGTGTTATTAATTTTTATATATATTCATGATTATTTAATGAGTTTGTTATTTATTAAAGTTATTTTTAATTATTTTAAGTTCTTTACGTAAAATTTCCCGGGAATTTTATTTTCGAGGAAATTAAGATGTAAATAATTTAATATTAATTATTTGAAATAGTTTTATGAATTTGCATGCGTTCATGCATAATTTTAAAGTGTTAAATAAAATGCATATACGTACATTTATTTAAATTAACTTAGGGTTTAATTAATTAAATTAATTTTTATTATATAGTTTTAATATTAATTAATTAAGTGTGTATATATGTATATATGTGTATATATTATTAAAATATGTGTGTGGTGCATATTTATTGTGTGTATTATATTAGATATTAAAATATTATAGAGTATGATATATATATACATATATACATATAATATTATAACAAAATATAAAGTTTGAGTTATTTATGAGTTTGCCATTATCCTCTTCCTCCCCATTCCCGATCGGTTTCTGTCACCCTCATCGCATGTCATCCCATTTTCAGCCCATCGATGTGCCACCCTGAGCTCTGTCCTTCCCAGCCAGCAGCTCCGCCACCATCTCTTCTCTTCTCCGGCGCCGTTTTACCCTGTTTTGATCGAGAAGCAGCAATTTGAAGTCATTGTCGATCACGCACTTTTCGACGCCACCGGTCTCTATCTTCTCCTTGAGCTTCGATGAGTTCATTTCCAAGATTTGTTTCACTTGATATGGTCTAGATTTCTCTAGGTTTTGATTTTACATTTTTTACCATTTAGGGTTTTCTATTTTTTTGAGCTTTGATTTGAATGATTCATGTAATCTTCCTTCACAAACATTTATCCTAGTAGCTTAATTAGCTCTGTGAATTTTTGTGGAATTTTTGGGAATTATTTTGATTTTTGTGAATTTTTTATTATTTTATTAATATTTTCTAATTTTTTAAAATTAATTAATTAAATTATGAAATTGTGTTTTATGGTGTTTATAGGTGTTAAAATGAATTTTAGAAATTTATTTTTAATTTTTGTGAATTTTATATAATTATTTGGAATTTATTTAGTTTATGTATTGGAAAATTAGGTTAATTATGTGTTTTAGTGAAATTAATTGGTTGATTGAGTATATTTATTGATATTATTGAATTATATGTTGAGAAAATTAATTTTAAGTAATTATACTATTTTTGGTGAATTTTTTATTAATTTTAGTGAATTTACGTAACTAAGGGTATTTTGGTAATTTGACACTAAATTGACTAAAAATATAATTAAATTGGTTTTACTAATTATTTAAGGTATAAAAATGATTTCTACAAATTATTTAGTATTTTTAACTAATTAAAACTATTTTTCGTAAATTATTTTCAAATTATATCTAATATATGATTTTTCTAAATAAATGAGTTTTTATCGATTTTTAGTAAGTTTTAGGGTTAATTATGTAATTTGGATTTATAAAATGTATTTGAGAATTACCGATTTCTAATAATATTTTATTTAAAATTAGGGTTTTTATGTATTTATCGGTTAAATAAATATTTTTAGCGTTTGAATATCTAAATTGCTATGTTTTGAGTATTGAGGGGCATTTTGGTATTTTTGGTATTTTTCAGTATTTATGTAATTATTCTGTGAATTGTGAACCTCAGTCAGTGAATTGTAGTTTGGGAGTCCGACCGAGGGGTTGTGAGCCTATTTCAATTCGAAGTGTGTTTCTTTGCAGGACCGGCTCTACTCTTTGAGTAGAGAGACATTCGTTTTACAGGGGAGGTTCTGCCATATTTTTGATAGAATTCTCATAAAACATGATGTCCGGTCGAATTCTGATTCTAATTCTATGTCTAAGATTCTAGATCAAGTTTTTAGAACTTCCGTTAGATTTATTCTGATTTTCTGTTATCGTTTGTTTATTTAGTTGGGCCGAGACCGAGGCCTAGTGGACCAGGCCCATCAAACCCATCTCAAGGAGCGCAATAATAGTAAGTTGTTATTTTATATATACATGTTTTAGGGTGCACATTTTAGAAATGTATGATTTATTTGTATAAAATATGCATACATGGTTTAATAATTACTTAGGTTTATTTTGGTATATTTTAAACTATATGCATGTTTAATTAATAAATTACTCTTAAAATGTTTTTAGGTATATTTATGGTTTATTTCTAGTTTATTTTGTAATTAAATTGAATTTATTTGACGTATATATACTCAGAATATACCTGATTTATTTTTTGTATATTTCTAGTATATATATGGTTTATATTGTTATTTATTTAAAGTCATGCATCATTTATTCATGAATGTATGTTTTATATTTAAAATGAAGGATATCAATAGAACGTGCTACCTAGTGGGCAGCACTAGGACCAAGTACGTACCGGTACGCCGATAGCATTTAGGTTATATTACTAACCTATTTATGGATATTGATCGGATTGATTTAATTTGATGTGAGATGTGATTTGAGAGTGTGATTGCTGGAGCTCGGTTGACCAAGTGTCTCGGGGCTAATCACACTGACAGTCAGACTGCTGGAGCTCGATTGACTAAGTGTTTCAAGGCCAGTCTACTGTCCAAATGGAACAAGTGAACTTATTTGGAATAAGTGAGCCTGTATGGCTAGAGTGTTGTCTAACACTGTTTGAGGTTGTGATTTTCTAAGGTTTTATTTGATCCTTCATAAAAGGATATTATTTTCAATAAAATATATAAAATGATTTTGCTGCATCTGTGTGTATTTGCTTGTATATATTTATTATATATACTATTGAATGTGTGCATTGTCATTTAGCTATGCATATATATATATTATAATAATTCACTCAGTGAGGTCTGACTCCCCTTCATTAATTATTTTTCAGGAGAGTCATCGTCTTGAGACCTCAGTAGCAAACCCATACGCCGGATTTCTTCCGCCCCGGCTTCACTATGTAAACTGCTTACCTGAGCTTTGTTTTATAATTTAGACACTGCAGTAGTTGTAGACAGTTGTGAGACTTATGTATTACATTATGTTTATAAGAAATTTATCTTTTAAAGATTTGAACTGGGTTTGTATTAAAGGATTATTTATATATGAGGATGAGGATGTTCATTTAATTTTATCAGGTGGATTATTACTTTATTTTATTTATGAAAATTATTTCCGCTGCACAATATTTTAATTATGTTATTATTACTATTGCATGTTTTTATTTTTTTTATTTTAAGACTTGCTACGGGATCCGGATTCGAAAGAATTCTCATTCCCTAGCGCCGGTCATGGCCCCTATTTTGGGTTGTGACACCGTCAGACCAATTTCGAGGAACGCATACCTGTGAGTTGTTATTTTATATATATATTGCACTTAGGTTGTATGTTTTAGAAAATAAATGTTTTAAATGTATAATTATTCATAATTTTTCTTAATAAATGATTAGTATACTTTAGGTATATTTTTAGTATATTTTAGGTATATTTCTAAATAAATGCATGTTATTTTAATTGATTTTTACTTAGCATATTTTTGGTATACTACTGGTTTATTTTGGTATATTTTATGTTTAATTTGAATTTACCTGACATATATATACTCAAAATATGCTTAGTTTATTTTAGGTATATATATGGTTTATTTTATCATTTTGAATGATATTATGCATTATTTATTTTCCTGTATGGATGATTTATTTTAAATGAAGGATATCGATAGAACATGCTACCTAGTGGGCAGCACTAGGACTAAGTACGTACCGGTGCGATAAATTGTAGGGTTGAATTACTAACTTATTTGAGGAAATGTGATTTGATATTTGATTGATTTTATTGAGATGTGATGTGTTTGATGGTGTGATTGCTGGAGCTCGGTTGACCAAGTGTCTTGGGGCCAATCACACTAACAGTCAGACAGTTGGTGCTCGGTTGACTTAGTGTCTCGAGACCAGTCTACTGTCCATATGGATTAAGTGAATTTATTTGGAATTAAGTGAGTTTCTATGGCTAGAGTGATATTATTGTTGATCAAGGTTGCGATTAAATAGGGTTCTATTTAATCCTTTATAAACTGATGTTTTTCAATATTATATAAAAAGTTATTTTCAGCATCTGTGTGTATATGTTTGTATATATATTTATGATATATACTGATGACTGATTGCATTTAACATATAGTAAATGCATGTATATATATTATAACAATTCACTCAGTGAGGTGTAACTCCCCTCATTTGACATTTTTACAAGAAAGTCTTCTTCTTCAGACCTCAGCAGTAAACCCATTCGCCGGACTTCTTTCGCCCCGACTCTTTTATGTAAATTATCTACTTAATTATTTTATATTGTACTCTAGAAAACTACAGTAGTTATAATTTATATCAGTAATGAGATGCATTTTATACTCTTTGTTGTGATTTTTAATGCAGAGATTTTCTCTGAATATTGTATTATGATATTTCAAGATATGATATGAAAGAGTTTTATTTTATTATATTGATTTGAGATTTTTAATTATGATGCATATTTTATTATTATTATTACATGTTTTTATTTTAAGGTTTATTACGAGTTCCAGATTCGAAAGAATTTTCATTCCCTAGCGTCGGTCATAACTCCTAATTTTGGGTCATAACAGTCACTTACATGTAAAATATATATCTATACTATATACAAATCTTATGAATTAAATTATTCTTATTTATCAATAAATAAATTTTTTAATTTTTATAGTTTTATAGTTTTATAATGTTCTAATTACTTTTATATGTATTATAAATTGTGTACAATTATATAAATTAAACGCATAAGAAAATTATTAATTTTAACTATTATTCATTATTCATATATATACAAAATGTAGTGCATTATAAATACGAATTATTGTAAAATATTTATAAATGAATCTTATAATAATTTAATAGTTTATGTATATAAAAGAAATGATTTTACTTTTTATTTAAATATGTTTGATTTTTATAATTTTAAATACAGACTAATACTATCTTCCTCAATTTCAAAATCTTTCAAAACTAAATTAATACTATTTTTGTTAATACATAAAAATATATTTCCTTTTTAGGTAAAATGTTTATAAATGAATCTTATAATAATTTAATAGTTTATGTACATAAAAGAAATTATTTTACTTTTTATTTAAATCTGTTTGATTTTTATATAAAAAAATTTTAAATTTTAAATACAAACTAATACTATCTTCATCAATTCCAAATTCTTTCAAAACTAAATTAATAATATTTTTGTTAATACATAAAAAATATGCCCTTTTTTGTCCAAAAAGTTTTCCCTCTATTCATTCTTTTATATATATTATGATTAAATAAAAAAAAAGATTAACCTTTTATACCACTTGTAAATAATATCATAATTTAATTTTATTGTCAATTTTACTCACAATATTTCAAAAATTTACAAAATTAACTTTACATTAAAAAAATTTTCACGGACAGTTGACGTATTTGTTAATGGGATCTATTTTCTAACATGTGAGACCTATAGGTGTTGATTGGATTTGAGTAATTACATATAGAACTCTAATCTTTTATTAAAATTGCAAAATCAACCCTAATACAAAATATTAAAAAAAATTTCATTAAAAATTAAAAAAAAAATTTATATTATTATAATAATTTTAATAAAATAAATAATAGAAATAACTATGAAATTCAATGCTTTATTATTAATAAAATATTTTTAAACATTTAAAATTTTTCTAAAAATTACAACACGTAATTTAATATAAACTTTAAAATTAAAAAAATATAAAAATATGAAAATTCAAAAAAATTACTAAAATGGATAACCTATTAGTGATAACTAATAAAATTATTTTTGTGATTAACTTCACTGCAATTTGATGATAGAAATAAGTGAGAGATTCAATATTGTATTATTAATAAAATATGTTTAAATACTAAAAATTTCATAAATTAATGTAAAAGATATTTTAACATATATTTTAAAATTTTTCTATATTAAAATTGGTATGAAATTAATTACAAATATAATTTCATTAGTGATCACTAATAGGTTATCCATTTTAGTACCTTTTTTGAATTTTCATAATTTTAAAGTATATTTTCGTATATTAGTGATCACTAATATAATTCTTTTTATTTTTATGTTTTTAAAATTTTTATTTTCTCATTTTTTTCTTTTTATTTTTTTCTCTTGCATTTTTTTTTTTTTTTTGTATTTTCTCTCCTCTTTTCCATTTCTTTTTTTTTTTCCTCTTTTTTAATTAGTGGAGTATTAGACAACATATTTTTTTAGGATTTTATTTCATATTTTATAACGAAATACAATCACTTTTTTTTTATTTTAACAAGTCTACTATTATTTAAATGTTTATTTTTTTTTTTAAATTCCAATTGTTATACCCCAAATTTTAATAAATTTATGAAATTGAATTTTTGAAGTTATAGTGTTAATATTCATTTTATCATTTCATGATATTATGATTTAATCATGAAATTTAATTTTATAAAGTAAAATATTATTTATTTTATTTATTAGTGAGATTAAATTTGGATTTCGGTTTTGAATATTGTTTTAATATATTTTAATATTAATGATTAGTAAATTATGTTAATGTAGTGTATTTTAATATATTTAAATATTATGGTGAAAATAATTGAGTAGGAGATATTTAATTTAAAATAATTGATTTTTTTAGTACCAATTGTATTTTTATACAATTGTTTTAATAAAATAAAAAATAAAATAAAATAAAATTTATATACAAAAAAAAAAAAACAACACATTTTTTTTTTCTTTTGCTTTCCCTCTCTCTCTTTTTCTTTCCTCTCTCTCCCCTCTCTTTCTTTTCCTTTCCCCTCTCCTTTCCCTCCTTCTTCCTTATATAGCAACCCCTCCTTGTGCCCCGACACCAAACTAGTACCGTTGCCGCTGCCATATCTCCACGTAGGACGTTTCCTAATCATTGCCTGATGGCACAAACAGTAGCACAGCCATCGACGTCATCATTTCCTTTCTCTCTCATTTGGTTTCATTTCTTGTCGGATTTTCTTTTCTTCATTGGCGTCAACTCCGGCCACCTCAAGCCAAGCTTGAGGTGTCAATCTCTTCGTCTTTCCTTGGGCTTATTTCCCCTAAGGTGATTTCCCTAAACAACTTCAAATTCAACTCTGATTTTATGAAATTAGTTCTAGGGTTCATATATTTGATTTGTTAATTTTGAGTTTAATTCGTTTGATTCATATTAAATTGACCTTGGATTAGTTAAATTGAAGTTGTAAGCTTTCCAAAAATGTATTTAGGTTCAATTTTGGAGATACTTGTGATTTGGACACTATTTTGAGCTCGATTACTATTCACAAGTAATGTTCTCAACTCGAAAATGTGTTTTATTTTTAATAAATTCTACTAATTATTTTAAGAATATTTCATAAAGAAAATTTTTTAAAATTGCGTACCAAAAAATTTTTATTATGAATTTTCAAATGTTTATGTAAAAATTGGATTTTTGGAAAAATTAGTATAAATTAGAAATTTTTATATTCTAATTGAAATTATTGTTAATTATTATGTTTTGGATAATTTTTGAGTAATAAATAGTATTAAAATAATTTTTATGAATTACTTACTATTTTAGCTAATTTATAATAATTTCTGAAAATATATTCGAATAATAGTTTTATCTATTATTTTAAAGATTAAATGAATTTTTAGTTGTTTTTATTATATACTTGACCAATTTAAATAATTATTTGTAATTTATGTTTTTGGATTTCAAATACTTGAAAAATGGATTTTATTAATATTATTTAATTATATTTGAGATTTTATTATTTATTTTGAAAATAAATGTCTTTGATGCTTTTACTATCTAAATAAATTGAATTGTGGTATTTTATGATTTTTATGAGTTTTGGTGAATTATTAGTATTTATTATTATTTTATTAATTTTAATTATGTTGGTCCTCGGTTGGGCATTTGAATGCAGTTCGAGGTCCCAACCTGAGAAGTTGAGCCCTGTGATTATTTAAAGTGTGTTTTTGTGCATGATCGGCTCTACTTTTAGTAGAGAGACATCCGTTTTACAAAGAAAACTCTGTCGAATATTCAGTAAAATTCTCGTAAAACATGATATCGGATTAATCCTAAATTTTGAATTGTAGTCAAGTCTTGTCCTAAATTGAGTCATTCTTTAGAAATTCTAGAAGTATAAAATTAAGATTTCAATTCTAATATATTATTATTGTTATTATTTTCCTTAACTGCTCCACGAACTAGGCCTATCAAACCGGGCCAGCCGAGCCAAGGTAGAGGAGCACAGTTGAACAGTGAGTTATTATTATATGTATATATTACATGTAGAAAATATATTGTGAGCATCCATATTTTGAATAAATATGAATTTCATTATGCTTTAATTTATTAATTGCTATTATTTTGATTATTTCGAATATATATATTTTTATATTATTATTAAATTGTGAAAATAGATGTTGTTCATATTTTACTGTGAATTTTATTATTTTAAGTTATAAAACAATGTTTTGGAGGATAATTATAGAACGTGCCACTTAGTGAGTCACACTAGGGCTATTACGTAACAGTACGCTAGAAATTAAACTTTGAATTTTGATTGATTGCAGATATAAAAATAATGATTATGGTGCATGATGGATAAAGGGGTGTGACTGCGGATCCTCAGTTGACTTACAGGATACTTTGGGCCAGTTAGCATCGGTAGTGAGACTGTGGATTTTTGGTTGACCCTTTGTGTACTCGAGGCCAGTCCACTGCCAAAAAGTTAGATAAAGGATATTTTTGGAGTTATGGAAAGCATGATGGCGAGTGATATATATTGATTGAAGTTGCAGAAAAAATTAGGGATTCTACTCTGATCCTCCATCCAAAATTATTCTACATTAATTGTTATAATAAAAATGGATTTCGAGCATCTGTATGAAATGCATATATATATATATATATATATATATATATATATATTAGATCTCAATATTAGATCTCTTCGCCGAACTTTTTTCTCCCCGGCCGACTAATGTAAATATTGAACTATTAATTTTTTTGTATTTTAGTAAACGCTGCAATAGTAGTGCATTTTATTGTATTATTTGTTATGTATTAGATCGAGATTCTGTATTTGAATAATTGTATGAATATATTTTATTATGCTATGATATTGATATTCCTTTTATTAATTAAAGTTTTAATTTTGAGGTATTTTTGTGATATGTTTGCATGAGTTTTTATTTTTAAGACTTGCTATAAGTTTCAGATTTGTGAGAATTCTCATTCTCTAGTGCCGGTCATAACTCTCTGGTTTGGGTTGTGACACCAATAGACCAAAATAAATATAAAATTATATGATGCTATAAATAAAATAGTTAAAGTTTTAATAGTATCATTAAACTTTTTTTTTTTAGTATTGTTAATAGACTAAAATTTAGGAAGTCTTTTATTCATTTCTTTTTTTTGTGATTTTGGTTTTTCATTATGTTTGTTTGGTAGATGAGAAATCGAAGAAAATATTATCAAACAGGCCATCACATGGATTTTAATGATTTATTGTTTTGTACAAAATTGTCACAAAAAAATATATGAAAATAAATTTAAATAGGTTTATATATATATACTACTTGTTAATGGAATATTCAAGGGAAAAGGTCCAAATATGACTCTAATATTTACCTCAATTCTCACTTTGGCACTCTATGTTTTTTGAAATCCAATTACGACCTTAAAGTTCGCAAATTTGGTGCATTTAAACACTATATTTAATGGTGTTAAATTTTTTTGTTAGAACTAAGGGACAATGTCCATAAATGACCCTCATATTTACTTCAATTCTCATTTTGACACTTTAAGTTTTTTATTTGGAACACAATTAAATTTAATATTTCAACCATTTTATTTTTACTTTAAATTTTAAGAATAAATTATTTAGGGAAAATGTGCAAATACCCTCTTAATGTTTTGACTTAATCCCAGATAAACTATTAATGTTTTTAGAGGTTCAATTACACCCTTAACATTATCAAATTGGACCATATAAGCACCTCTCTCCATTAGACATTAACAGCCATCTACATGGCTTGTGGGGCTCAAAAATATTAATAGTTCACCTGCAATTAGGTCAAAAAATCAAGGGGGAATTTGCACCTTTTCCCTATTTTATTATAACTTGATATATTTTTGTAAACTATCACTATTTTTTGTTAATTTAAAATTATTGTATGTAAAAATAGTTAAAATAATTTCAATTATATAATTAGAAATACTATAAAATTAATTTCATAAAATTTGTTAGTTTTTATTTTTAATTATTTACTTATTAAATTTAATATAGTAAGACTTATAAAATTATGTTATCTAATTTTATTTATATTTGATAAAATATAAGTAGACCTTATAATACAAAAATTAGATGTAGGATGGTAAAATTTTGATTAATTATTTAAAGTTCTATTGGTCTAAAAAATTCAAACTTTTTTAACTGTTTGCAATTTTAATCCACTTTTAAAATCTTGATAAAAATGTCAAAATTTAACAAATCAGCAGAAATTTTAGCCCAAAATTAATTTGGTCAAAATTGAGTATATAAGATGTTGATGTGACATTTTATGTGGCACTATTGATTGGGTTTACTGTAATATTAACTAAATACCTATAATATATATAAATTTATGAAAAGGGAGGGAGGGGGCATTATTAAATAATGCTTGAACAATTTAGTTATTTATTAATAAAAAATTAAATTATTTAAAATATAATTTTAGTTTGATTGAAAGTCTACTTTCCATTTTAATTAGATAACTTCTATTTTAACCCTAATAAAAATTAAATTAATTAAAATATAATTTTAAATTAATTGAAAGCATGTTTCCTATTTTAATTAGGTTAACTTCTATCTTATTTCTAATTAAAATTTTAATTTAATTAAAAATATATTTTCTATTATAATTAGGATAACTTTTATTTTATCTCTAATAAAAATTAAATTAATTAAAATATCATTTTAATTTTAATATAATTGAAAATATGTTTACTATTATAATTAGCTTAACTGTTGTTTTATCTCTAAAAATTAAAACAATTAAAATGTAATTCTATTTTAATTGAAAATATATTTCCTATTTTAATTAAGTTAACTTCTATTTTATCTCTCATAAAAATGAAATTAATTAACATATAATTCTAATTTAATTTAAAATACGGTTCCAGCAAAATTAAGTAATAATTTTATTCAAAATATATTTTTTTCTATTTTAATTAGGTCTACTTATAGTTTATCAAATATAAATCAAATTAGATAACATAATTTTATAAGTTTTACTATATTAAATTTAATAAGTAAATAATTAAATCAAAACTAACAAATTTTATGAAAATAAATTTATAGTATTTCTAATTATATAAATTGAAATTATCTAAACTATTTTTACATAAAATAATTTTAAATTAACAAAAAATAGTGATAGTTTATAAAAATATATCATGTTATAAATAAAATAGGAAAAATGTGAAAATACCCTCTTGATATTTTAACCTAATCGCATATGAACCATTAATGTTTCTAGGCCCCTACAAGTTATGTAGATGATTGTTAGTGTCTAACAAAAATGCATATTTATATGGTCCAATTTTATAACGTTAAAAGTGTAATTGAACCCCTAAAAATATTAATAATTTATCTACAATTAGATCAAAATATCAAGGGGTATTTGCACCTTTTCTCAATTATTCAAGTTTCAAATTTTAATTATTTTATAAATTTAATGAAAATTTTTAATTTCAATACATATAAACTAAGATATAATGTAAACTAATTATTATATTTTAGTTTTGTTTATATATTCCATCATTTTGTTAAAAAATTAATTATTTCAATATTTATTATTGATTTTAGTTGCCAATTTTTTTTATATTTTTCTATCATTCTAGTAGTACAAAAAATAACTATATATTAAAATAAAATCATAAAGTATAAATAACTTAAATATTTATTTATAATTAAAGTATAATATATGTGTTTAATACCACATAAAAAACTATAATAAATATAAAAATTGTTCAACCATTTAGCATTATAAATAATTTATGCATTTATTATTCATAATTTAATTAATAATTTTAATTCAATTTTAAAAAAATAAAAAATTGAAGCTCAAATAATTTATTCTTGAAATTTAAAAGTAAAAATAAATTATTAAATTTAATTTTTTTTATTCAATTAAAAATATAAGGTGTCAAAATGAAATTTTGGAGTAAACAAGAGGATCATTTTTGGACATTATTCCTCAATTCTAATTAAAAATTTAACATCGTAAAATGTGTAGTGTTTAAATGTACCAGAATTGATAATTTTAGGGTCATAACTGGACTTCAAAAAATATAAAATGTCAAAATAAGAATTGAAATAAACATTAAGTTCATATTTGGACCTTTTCCTTATATTCATTTTTTTTTTTAAAGGAAAAGAAATTCATTGCATAGAGCTCTCTTGAGCTAAAATAGAAACAAGATAATGAGGAGGATTATTCCATTCCTGTGTTCCACTTACATCAATTGCAGCTTCAGCACAAGCATGAGCTGCACAATTAGCAGAACGATAAACAAAATGAGTAATCACATGATTAAACTGCTTTAATAAAGATAAACAATCATCTAAAATAAAACCACACGGAGATCTGCAAACTGGATTCTGAAGAGCTTGAATCACTTGGAAAGAATATATTTCCAAAATACAGTGGACCGATGCCGAGGTTCTTCATCCAACTCAGCGCTTCCTAACCCCAAGAGCCTCAGCTTCCTTAGGAGAGAAACGAGCAGGATAGACTGAAGATGAGCTTTTAAAAACTTCCCAAAAGAGTCGCGCAAATGCAACCCACAACAGCAACAGAAGGGCGGGAAGATATGGTTGCATCGATGTTGACCTTAAGAAAGACTTCGGAGGCTTCAACCATGACAAATCTCCTTCTGCTTGTAAACCGGAACAGGATCCATTCTCAAACCAGTTCTTTGAGCATGACTCCAACCAAACAAAGACTGTCCCGCCATATTAATAATTTTGGAGCTTGGAAAAGATGAGTCCCGCCAGATTTTATGATTTTCTTTTAGCCAAAGACTGTAACAAATTGTGGCAAATAGCTCAATATCATCAGCTGAAAGCTGTGAAAAAAATGAAAGAAAGAGAATCTAGCATTGAATAAGAAGGCACAGTACCAAACTGAAAGTGAGCCTTCTCCCAGTAATCAACAACGATGGGATAGAAGAACAGAGTATGAGATATAGTTTCAGAATATGAATCACATAAGGGACAAACATCAGAAACATGAACCTCCTTGAATTTAAAACTGAACGCATTGGGAGGCAATCCCAAGCACATATGCATAAGAAGTTCCGAACCTTAGAGGGAACTTTAATCTTCCAAATGTGTTGCCAAACAGGACTAACAGGCCTTAAGCACCCCCCAACTAAAAGCCGATAGCAACTTCTCACAGTGAACTGACCATTGGAGGAAGGGAACCAAAACCAGCTATTCGGGATATTTTGAGCACTTAATGGATTTCGCAGGATTACCTGAGCCTCACTAGTTGAAAATAAATCTTGAACTAAATCCCTATCCCATCGATGGCTTTCAGGCACAAAAAGAGAAATGATAGCCCAACTCTTCAACTCGGAAGGAAGCTCAAATTGAATAAAGCCATAATCATCAGAATTTAACCAAGGAACAACACTAATGAAAGAGTGACCATTCCCAATTTGAACTCTAGCCTCTATACGAAGAACCTCATAGGCAGCCATTAAACTCCTCCAAATGAAGCTCGGATTATTGCCCATTTTAGCATTCAAAAAAGAAGAACCCGGATAGTATTTAGCCTTGAGGATCCTAGCAACTAGGCAAGATGGATTTTTTATAACTCCTCCAAGCTTGTTTAGCAACCATTGCTAAATTAAAATCAGGCAAACGCTTGAACCCAAGGCCCCCAAACTTCTTAGGTAAACAAAGTTTTTCCTAATTCAACCACCTTATAACCTTTACCTGTACCCTTAGAGCAATCCCACCAATAGCTTGTCATCATTCGTTCCAACTCGAGACATAAGGTTTTAGGCAAGAGAAACATATTTATAATATATATTTCGGAATGGTCTGAGACACCAACTTTAATAAAATCTCCTTACCTTTATAAGAAAGCATTTTTGTATGCCACGAGTTGATTTGATTCCACACACGATCCTTCACATAGCTGAACACTGCTCTTTTATTCTTGCCAACCGAAGAGGGCAAGCCCCGATACAGACCTTGATCCGACATAATTGCAATATTCAACCTATAAGAAATGTGATTCTGAATATCCTCGGACACATTTCGGCTGAACATAATGGAAGACTTCGCAAAATTAATTGACTGTCCTAGAAGCATCTTCATAAAGCTTCAAACAATGCTGAATTTCCATACATTCATGAATATTTGCTCCAAAAAAAAAAAAAACGATAACTATCATCTGCAAAAAAGAGATGATTAATTTGAGCGGTGTTACGAGCTAAGCAACAACCATGAATGCTATTAGTAGAAGCTTTTGATTGAAGAAGGGCACTAAGAGACTCGGCACAAATTATAAATAGGTAAGGAGACAACAGGTCTCTTTGCCTTAGACCTCGTTGAAGCACCACCGAACCAGCATTTTCACAATTATTAAAACAGACTGAATAACAACCATTTGAGATACAAAACATGATGCGCTTCACCCAATCTACATGGAAATCCATTCGTAGCATGACCCTCTCCAAGATGGACCACTCTAAACAATTATGAGCTTTAGAAATATCCATTTTTAGTACTACCATACCATGTCTTCCTCGCCTTTTCTTTTTAAAAGAATGGGAAATCTCAAAGGCTAACATGATGTTGTCGATAATAGATCTACCACCCACAAATGTACCTTGAAATTCTGAAATCAGACCATGCAATAGAACTTTAAGGCAATTGGCAAGTAATTTAGTAATAATTTTATGTGCTACATTACATACTGCTATGGGCCTAAGGTCACCCATACCCTCCACTTGCTTCTTCTTAGGAATTAACACGATGGAGGTTTCATTTAACACTGTAGGAAAAGAACCATTAGTCATAAAAGATTGGCAAAGAGAGACAATATCACGTCCAACCTCTGGCCAAAATTTTTGAAAAAAATATGGGTTCAATCTGTCCGGACCCGGCGATTTTTCTGGCAACATACTGAAAGCAGCATCCTTCACCTCTAAAGCTAAAATAGGGCTAAGAAGTAGGTCATTTTGAGATTGAGACGTCGAAGGAGAAATACGCTTAAGCAGCTGTGATCCCTCATTCCCACAAGATTTAAAAATGATGCTAAAATACTCAATAATTACAGATTTAATTTTAGCAGGAGAACAACACCACGAACCAGAGGCATTCTTCAGAGCATGAATAGAGTTCGGCCCTTCCACAACTCAAAGCGAACGAATGAAAGAATCTAGTAGTGGCATCTCCATTTCTAAGCCAAAATTGTTTTACTCTTTGCCTCCAATACAATTCTTGATCTTCTAAAGCTTTATCATACTGAATCTGAGCCTCTAAAAAACTCTGAACCCCAAACATCATCAGTCCTCGACCGATATCTTGCAAGGAGATTCAAGCAGTCATTCAACTCCTTACGAAAATAACTAGACAAAGCACTACCCAAAGATGCAAGAGCGGCAACGCAAAGAGATAACTTATTGGAAAGAAAGCAGAAGAATTATCTAGCCAACACTTGACAACAATATTGCGACACTCCTCATGAGAAGCCCAGATATTTTCAAAACAAAAATTCCTCTTAGAATTAAAGCTGCATTTCCCTTTCAAATAAAGAAGAATAGGGAGGTGATCAGAGGAGAAAGCTTCCAAAACTAGAATGAACGCTGAAAGAAACAGCTGACGCCATGGATCTGACGTCAAGCCTCTCCTGAACCTAATTATCCGTAACCCGAGAGCGTTCCCAAGTAAACCCAGGACCCGAGGAAGCGATCTCATTCAAACCACACTCAACAATAGTGTACCAAAACCCATTTAGCAAACAATCCGGACAAGGAGCTCCACCAACCTTCTCAAAAGCATAAATCAAGTTGTTGAAATCACCTAAAATGCACCATGGAAGAGAAGATCTAGCAGCAAGAGAACGCATAATTCTCCAAGAAGCAGCTCTTTTGTTTCAATCCGAAACCCCATAAAACCCGTCAGACGCCAACTATCACAACCCAGAGTTGAAACAATAGCATCAATATAATTGAAGTCTGAATGAATTACATTCAACTGGACACTATATCCCAAAACAAGGCCAGGCATTCAACAACCTTCTAAGCCATCAAAACCCAAACTATTTTTAATACCAACCACCTTATCCACCTTGGATGATTATACTGCTCTTCCAAACTTTCATGAACGTCCCCATAACTGGTCCCGGAAGTCCTAGACATGGTACTTTAGAAAAGAGAACACTTGATAAAGTGAAAACATAAAAGGTTAACAACAAAAGCCCTTGCACTAAACGTAAGATAATGAACTTACCACATGGCCAAGACTAACTCAGTTGTTATATTAATCTTAGTTCTTAAATTTTTGGAGATCGATCCTGAACTTCCAAACGAGCTATCTAGTTAACGTTGTTTTGTCAGTTATAATGAGATATATTGTGTGGACACTTCAATAGGTAAGCGTATTTCTTTATATTTAATGTTAATATAATTTTTTTTTGTTTTTCATTTAAAAAAAACAATAGCATACATTGCTGTATAAGTAACATATTCCATATTAAAAAACAAAAATATATACACATATTATACTAAATTATAGTGAAAATTTTGAAAATAAAGTTTTCACTCAATTCTCCATTATAATAAATTTTTGGCATTTCAAGGTCTTTCAAGAGCATCTTGCAATTGTCAAAACAGGATTTTCTTTTTTATTGTTTTCGGGTTCAAGAAAAATTAACTTTCTGATCCAAAAGAGAAAATTGAAGCCCGTTCTGTTGGGCCGTTGTTGTTCCATGCTTTTATAAGCCCTTTGTATCAATACTAACATTTTAGGGATAATGTACCAAACACCAAAAAAAAATTTAAAAAATGTTGTGAATTTGAAAAATTTTTTAAATATTTTTTTCTATATACTGTTTTTATTTATTTTTTTCAATATTTTTTTTATTGTCTTTACCTATTTTTTTCACTCAACATTTTTTTAATGTTTTCATCTTTTTTCTCAACTTTTTTTTTTTTATTTTTAAGGTACTATCTTTATTTTATTCTCAATATTTTTTTTTCAAAACCTCATCTTGTCATTTCGTCGTTGCTCATTCCCGTTAGGCCGAAGTGTTTGGCGTTTCCTTCTCCGCGCTTTAAATGAATAATTATAAACTAAACATTTTCAATTGTTGTTAAATCAAGTAATAAATAACTTCAAATGTTATAACAATAATAAATAAACAAAATTTTCTCATTTTATATTTTTAAAAAATAATAATTTTATTTTTCCTACTTTAATTTGTTTATTAAAATGTGTAACAAAATTTTTTTCAAAAAATTTATTTGATACTTATTTAATTATTAATATGTAACAAGTTTACAATTTTTATGATGTATTTATAAAATAAACAAAAAAAAACACCAAAAAAATTAACAAAAATCAACAAACCAAAACAACTAAAAACAACATCTAAATTAATAAAATAACAAAAATGTATAGTCGTTGATTTTTATTTTTTCATTATTAATGACAAAATTTAGGCCATAAATAAAAGTTTTACTTTTGTTAGTATTCATTTTATAAAAAATAAATTTTTTGACATATTCATAATTTTTATTGTTCTTTATTATTAATTTTTTATTTTTAATAAATATCAAAAAATATAAACAAAAAAAACAACAACAAATTATTGATTTTTGTTTTTTTAGTTTTTTCATTATTAATAATAAAATTAAGACCATAAATATAATTTTTACTTTTATTAGTATCAATAATAAAAATAATAATTTATTTGATATATTTTCATAATTTTTTTGTTATTTTTATTGAAAAAAATAATTATTCAATACTATGGGTAATTTTTACTTTAATTAGTTTAATTTTTAAATTCTAAATAATTATGAAAAAAAATAATTATTGAAGACTATAGGTAATTTTTTTTTGTTTAATTAGCTTAATTTTTTTATGCTAAATGATAGTAAGTTTCAAAATTAAAAATTTATTATTTAGAATAAAAAATTTAATTACTTAAAATATATAAATTAAATAAATAAATAAATACATATAATTCAACTTAAATTAAATATGACTTCAAAAATAATTAAAAAAAGATAAAAAAGATAAAGATAAAAAAAGAAAAAAGAAAACATAGAAATCGCAAAAAGTTTGGTCCAAATTTTAAAAAATGGACCAAATTCATGCAAAAATGAAAAGGCCAAATATAAAACTGGAAAAAAAAAAAAAACACGCCCGCAGGACACAAACAAAATCAATGGCGTTGACTGGGTTTTTTTTTATTAATCCAACATTTTATTCATAAAAAAGAACTTGGCTTGTTTGAATTCATTAAAGTGCATTTTGAGGAGTTAATGTTTCTGGAATTTTTATTTTTATTTTTTTGAACAACCATTATGTTAGTTAGTTAGATTAGTAAGTTAGTAGGAGTAGAGTGAGGACTCGATTCCACCACACCACATTAACAAGGGCTAACAAACAGCCAAGCGTGGGGGCTTAATGTTTCTGGATTGAATGAGACCATTTGAGCTCAAAAACCAGAGGAGTTTTTGGTTCTGTCCACCTTTCGGTTTCATTCAAATTGGAGAATCTAAATCCAAAGACTACCCTATTTTGAGCATTGATTTCAAGGGTAGGCCTTTAGTTGTATCATATCAACGAGACCTATGTCAGCATTGGGAAAAAGGAGACAGGTAAAGCTGCAGTCTCCATCCCTAAAGAAGGAAAGATGATGGGAAGGGAAAGTGATTCTACCGTGTCCATTCCGAATGACAGATCCACTCAAAACGAAAGCAATGAGAAGACCACAGAGCACAGAAAGTTCCAACTCAAGGATCTTGCCAGGGCAAGCCTAAAAACAGGAATTGAAAGCAAAGCACAGGAATGCAATGCTGACCGCTGAGGAATTTGCTCAAACAGTGGGACGGATGACTGAAGGTGATCAAGAAACCAAAACCTTATATAATGCAATACAACTCCAGGATTATTTTGGAGAATTCCTTATTCCTTAATGATTTCGGTTTAAAGAAAAAGTCTGTGACTACTTTGTTTTTCAATTCCTTATTGAATTTGGTTTACTAATTAAAATTAAAAGAAATTCAATGAGTTGACAACCGAGGGAATGGATTCTAATCATTTGATAGATATATTTTATTAACTACCATCCTCCGAGTGAGTAAATATCAAAGGTCCACAAAGCTTGAGATTGGGAAATTAAGAAATATTTAGTTAACTATCATTAACATGAACTGAGACTTCGATTTGGACCTAACTACAGGTATTGTATCGTAATGTTAATTTCTCTAGGTCAGGTGTTTGTTACATGGTCGGTTGTCAACTCCTGACTCATCCATTAGTTTTCATTTCCTAATTGATTTTGGTTTGTTTAAAGTTAAACTAATTAGTTTTTCAATTCCTAATTGATTTTGGTTTACTAATTAGTTTTTGTAGCTAAAATTCTCTTTATATAAATAGTTTAAGGTTTATATATTATGCTAGCAACAAAGGCAAAGATCGCACATATACAAAACAAAGAATGAGAGAAATTGTTCAAGTCTCAAAGAAAGAGGAAGATGAAGAAGAAGATACATGCTTTATACTCCCACCAGAGCTTTTGCGCGTAGTTGCTTCGTATGCTTTCGCACGTGATCCTGGCGCCGTTGCCAACATTCGCAGTGTTTGCAAATCTTGGAAGTTTTTCATGGATGATCATGAACAAATTGTTAGATGTCCCATTCCTTCTCATCCTTCCATCCAAAACCTGCCTAATGACCAGCCATACCTATTGTCATTAAAGGGTGATGTTTGCGTGCTTCATCTTCACGGCTACACTATTCGTTTACAATTCCCGGAATTAGCACAATCATATATTCGTTTTTCGAAATTTGGATGGTTGCTTTTATCTCGTAGAGACAAGACTAATTTTTTATTTAACATGTTTACAAGACAGAAGATAGAGCTTCCAAATGCTTACAAAGACCCACCAAATAATCTTCAACTAGTATCCTTTAGTACCATGTGTTTCTCTTGTCCTCCAACTTCCCCACATTGCTATATCCTTGGATGGACCCGTGGATTAAGACGTATTTACATTATCAACCGTGGCGAAGAGCAATGGAGTGTATACGAAGGAACTGGCGAGGGCGTCGAATATTTTCGATATGTTAATTCTCATCCCATATTTCTTAACGATCATTGCTATTGTATGGGAGATGACAATCGATTAATAATGTTTGATCTGAAGAACAAGTTTCTGAAGATGTTACCTGATACTTCCTATGCATTGTGTGAGCAGAATTGTTTCTTGGCGAGAAATGCTGGAGATTTGGTGGCTGTTTTTGCACCTAATTATGATTATTACGAAGAAGAGAGTATTTATATTGCGAGGTACAATATCACTGAGCAAATGTGGCAACCAATGGAAACATTAGAGAATAAAAGCTTATTTGTCAGTCATACGTCATGCTTTCTCAGTCAAGCTCCGACAACAGCCATGGCTAACAAAATTATTTTTCCAAGAATTCGAGATAACTACTACGTTGTCCACTCGCTTGCAACTCAAAAATATCATTCGTTTTTGGGTGATTATTCTTGTAGATTTTGCTGGGATGTAAAAGAATTGACAAATTGCACATGGATTGAACCTGTTTCCGGTGCATCATCTTCATCTTGTGATGAAAAGATCAAGTGGTGAGATTTGGCCCATTAAACAATCCTTGAAAATGTCAAAGACTGGCTTGCCATTTTTTTGGGTTTTATTTTTTAAATTTTTGTAATTTTTAACACCACAGTTTATTATTTTTTTAATGCCAACTATAAAATTATATTAAAAAATGTGCACAGTCTCTTACACATTTTTATTATATCTCGTATATTTCTTAGATATGAAATAGTTACTAATTTCATCTCCAAGGTATATTGTGTTTTTTTTTGTCTCCAATGCATATCTATTTTTTAACTTACTTTTGTCCAAATGAATATGGCAAACGAAAAAAATTTATTTACCATGTTCACACCAATGCATTTTAATTTTTTTTAATTATATTATTAACTTTTAAAATGTTCAATTTAGTTCAATTTCTCATTGTATGGACATAATTTTTTTTTTTAACAATTTCGTCCAAAATTTTATTTTATTTAAAATTTATATATAACAAATAAATATAATATATTCTAAAAAATTATACATTAAAATTAAATAATTTTACATTAAAAACAACATTCATTGCAAATAACATATTTAATTAAACATTAAAAATACATTACATTAAAAATTATTCGATGCATTAAACAAACACTAGAACTAAACATTAAACAAACATTAGATAACTAAAATTAAACATTAAACATAACACATAAACCTTATAATAACTTAATAATATGGTAAATCACTTCCAGATCCACCAATATTATAAAAATATTGGCCAAAATCATCATGTAGTGGTGATACTAATTGTTGTTGCGCTCTTTTTCGAATAATTCTTTTCTTGTTCAGCTTGAGTCATGGCACAGATTCTTTGATCGGAAATAGCATTCAAGTCTCAGTACAAAATTTTATTTTTTTCTTTAAATTTTCGAAAGGGAAACTGTTCGCTTTGCATATCTTTGTTTGATGTTGCCTATCCAAACTGGACTTCTCCAGCAACTATATAACCTTGTCATTTTGTTCTTTAATGCTAATGATAATAGCAAATTGTTCAACCATTTTCATCTTCATTTTGACTTTTTTGATTCCAATGGGGTGTGAGGAATCACCAATGTTATGATCTTCTAAATTAATAGAAAATTGTGACTATTCAGGTGATTTCGGTATTTGAGAATCAGAATGGGAATATTCAGACCCTGACGAAATATTGTTGATTGTTGTACTCGATAAGCTCATTTTAGACTGTTGTTGTTATCTTTAAATTTTTCAAAATCTTTCAAAATGTGCCACACATGATCAAATTTGAAACCTTTTTTATACTGGGGATCTTGTATTAGTAGAATTTTTGCTCGCTGCAACTACAAAATTATTATAAAGATAATGTCAAGTTGAATAAGATATTAAAAAAATTAATATGCACTTATTTACTACTAAATACTTATAATATTTTCAATTGATGCACCACTTGGATGCATATTATCAACTTGTTTGATGCACCTATTTAATTTCTTAATTGTTTTTTCAATAGCTTGAATTCGAGCTTGCACAGAGCGTTTGCTACGCTCCTCCCAACTGTCATTCCTTCATTGTTGTACTTGTCACACACTCGAGACCAAAAGTTTTTTGCAGACTGGTGAACAACTGTAATTAGATCTTGAGAAATTTTCATGTAAACTTGGCATAAGAGCACATCCTCATGAACACTATAATAGACAACTAGGAGGTTTGCCTAGAAGCAGCCACCCTTGAAAGAGTGCGTAATAACTCACTGATTAGATGCTCAACTAGACATTTTGTATTGCCTCGTTAATGGTTAGCAATTGAAGTTATTTGTAATTTATGATCGGATGTGTGTCATGGAGGTAATATATGACTCTTATTTATAACAATGTAAGAAACTATTGAAATTTCATTATTTCCATATGTCTCAATAAATGGTACTACAATTTTATCACATTCATATATGTCTCAATAAATACAGATAGGTACATCTTGGATTTTTTCACACCCAACCGTAGGATCAATTTCTTTTAATCTCAACCGTTAGATTAAGTGGCACTACAATCTTATCACTTTTTCACATGTCTCAATAAATACAGATAAGTACATCTTGGATTATTCTTACCCAACTATCGAATTAATTTCTTTTAATCTCAGCCATTGGATTAAATGGTACTGTAATCTTATCACTTTATTACATGTCTCAATAAATACAGATAGGTACATCTTGGATTATTCTCACCCAACTGTCAAATTAATTTCTTGAAATCTCACCCTTGGATTAAATGGTATTGTAATCTTATCACTCTATCACATGTCTCAATAAATATAAATAGGTACATCTTGGATTATTCTCATCCAACCATCAGATTAATTTCTTTTAATCTCAGCCATTG